>ML822046.1:53074-87291 GCA_009831015.1 Picea engelmannii | reverse complement strand
ACAAGTTGGAGATGATTTTAAGTGATGAGGTTATATACAAGTTCTCGATGATTTTAACCACTTATAACATGACAGCCAAAAGACAATCCATGTGATTTTCTTAAACAAAAATCACACTCGAATGATTCTAAGAAATAGCCAAATGTTTAGAAGCAGGCGCATCGAACTTGGCTCTGTTTAAACAATACAAACATAAAGTCAAAGAGGATCCTTATGGCGGTGTGCATATTTGATATATCGATAATGATTGTTGATAATATTAAAGTGCACATGATTCTCTATACCAAACTTGTTGGTAATATTTAATTGATTAAATACACAAATATCTATAAAAAAGTTTAGAATATCGAGTCAAAACTCTTTATTAGATTATTCTCTATCTATTCCCTTTATGTATAAATTGTCGGCTGAATAATATATGATGCTTTAATAAAGTTCGGAATTTAATTGGAACACAAGTGAATAATTTCTTTTTAAAGACAATTAACCATAAAGATACCCTAAACCTAAAAAGCAACACAATACTTTTGTTTTTCAATAAAAATGTTCCCTTTCTTTCTAAAAGGATAGAAGGATACTTGTTGGGAATAAAAAGGGATCCAAAGGATTTAATATAAAATGTTTATCCTTATATGAAAACTATATCCTATATCCTCATGTTTAATATAAAAGGTTTCTTTATATGAAAACTATATCCCCCTATCCTCATTTATAGGGATGTAAATTAAAATTAGCCAAATAGGATTGCATGGGTGGCCGACCGATATTTACAGATAATGAAAAGATTATATATATATATAATCTCAAAAAAAACTTCAACTATTTTTTATTTACTCAAATTTGAATAATTTTCAATTTTTTTTCCTAAAAACTTTTAGATGCAAATAATAGTTTCTTATTTAGCAAGAGTATTTTATCGAGGAAATTAGGTTTGAGTGGTTTAATTAGATGTAGTCTAAATGTTCTAAGTTTTGGTTTTTTTCTTGGGAGATTTTCTGTTTAATTTTTTCTAAATCTTGTATAATTCAAATGTCTCAGAATTTTTTCAACAAACTGAATCCATTTCCACATTCAAAAATGCAATTTAAATAACAAAACACTATGATTTCTTACAGATCCAACGCTTAAACAAGTTAATCAACACATTTTAATTATCTTTAAATAAATAAAACATAAATCAAATTAAATGTATAACGTCCATTTAAGAGTTATCTTACATAAAGTGATAGAATCCTGACATATATAGGCTACGGGATCTGAATTAATTAAATTCAGACTGAGATTTATTTAAATACAGTCTATAATCCACCTGTAACAATATGAAAATTCAGATCCAACTACTTAAAATCTACCTGCCCCTCTTAAAAGGCTAGATATTAATCCCCTATCTCTACATTTTTTAAGTGTCATTATGATCTTATGATCTTGTACGTAGTTACCGATTTTTTTTTCACAAAAAATTCAAAGAGAATACAGTGAAGTGACATGCAGTTTTAATTCAGTGCGCGCACAATACGATACCAATTAGCCCGTTGATCCGTTCTCCACTTCCAGTCTGCCAAGTAGACGTGAAGAAGAACCATCATTTGAGGAAGTTCTTTGAGCCAAAGTTAAAGCTCTTGTCAGGCTTTGAGGGCAAATTTTTTAGCCAAAGTGCTTATTGCTGGCAAAGTTGGCAGAGCCACCAGTTACAAAGATTGATGGTGCAACCACAAGGAACTTGGTTTTTTCTCATATGTCTTCATGCTCACCCCTTGACAGTGAAGTACATTTATCCCTGCTTCCAAAAGTCTCTCCTAGAGCCACCATCATCCTTATTTTAGAACAAGGAAGTGCTTGAGGATCTTCGGGCATTGAGAGCCATGATGGAGAAAATAAAAAGCTTTTGTGAAGAAATTGATGCTCCACAAAATTTTGAAGAAATTGATGCTCCTTTTGTGGGAAGAAACCCTTGGACAGAAAACTGTTGTAGCTTAGGATGTGAAACCTTGCAAATTTACAAAGTTTTAGGCATGGAGACTGTCGTTCAATAGGATTTCTGAGGGGTTATTAAAATTTGCAAAGTTTTGGGTAGGGAGGCTGTCGTACAATAGGGTTTCTGACAGGTTGTTAAAACTTGGCAACGTATAAGGCTGATGCTCCATCTCAATTTCTCAGAAAGAAAAGGCCAACGCGCCTTGCTTCGTGCCAATATTGATTTAAAAACTGCAGGTTTCGACCGATGGTTTCATCTTCCTAACTCTTAACTTCATATATTATAGAGATCAACCTTGGCTTGATTGCCGATTTCCCTAATGTCATGCCCCTACCTCCCTATATCACAACGAGCGAGTATTTTCAATATCTTGAGTTGCAGTTACTCAATATTGATCCATAGAATCAAAGTTCCCAGTGAGAAAACACTGGCACAGTTACCGTCTAAAACCTGGCCAGGATTACATTATACAAAAGTCATGCTTACCTTCGAGTGTCCTTGCTACGGTAAATGATGAATACCGTGACATAAATGAGGCATTTTTCATGTGCTTCAACCGTATCTAAACATAAGCTGTTGTAAACCTCAACCTAGTAGAGATTGTACACTGCTAACTATACCAGTTACTTAGGATTTCTATGTACCAGTTCCTTAGGATTTCTATTTGGTTCTTCATCTTCTTGATTTGTTGGAGCTTATTTAGCTTAGCTCTTTTCCCTTAATGAACATATTCTGCACATTATGGTTCCTGTTATGTCTATTCTGTTTCTTGTTTTCGTGCATAGTTTCATGTTTTGTCATGGTATCAAAGCTCAAGATGTAAGACTCTCCACAGTGCCTGGGGAGCAATCTGATCCGAGGACTGAAGAGCTCAAGAAATGAGCCTCTCCACAGTGCCTGGAGAGTAGCCCAATCCCAGGAGGAAGAACGCACATAATATTCTCTCGCAGATGAGAGCGCAGAAGGTAAGACTTTTCAAAAATCCTGGAGAGAAGTTCGCAGTCCACTAAAGGAGCGTTGGAGACAACAGTCCACTCAAAAGATCGTTGGAGACATCACAGCACGTGGAAGTAGCCCTGCGCAAGGAGATTCAAAGGACGAAGCCTTTAAAAATTTGTGAAATCCTTCGTCAAGAGTGTTATCACTGAAATTTCATCCGCAAATGGTTACAGGAATCCAACAACTTCAAACAGTTATGAGTTCACCCATGGACCAAAATTACAAATTTTTTTTTCCAAAAGACCCAAAACTATACAACCAGTGATAAAATTAAGGTGCGCTATGACTACACAGGGTGCACACACACATGCACACGATGCGCGACTGTGGTCGCTTAAAGCCACGTACACCTGAGAATGATGCATTTATGAGATTGGTCGGCCTCCCACCCACTTCTAGTTCAGCTTCCAAGTTGATTTGACATCCAAATCTCAGTTGGATCCGACTGGGTGGCTGGTCAAAGACCTAAAAATGCCCTAAATAGCCCATTTTCGCACTATAAGCTGGTTTCACAATACCTCAAAGTGGTGCTATAAAACAAGGCCATGGGTGCACTACATTTTCAAGGAATTCATTTGCAAAGTTATGTTGCTGCTATCCTCTTGGGGAATCTTCTTTTCTCATCAAGAGCATACTAGCATCATTACATTTGGGCAATTCATATCACCTCTTGAATGGATTAGCTTGGGATTCTTTCACCATTTTTTTCAAAGTTGTAAGAAGAGCTTAGTTGTGGGGGTCCAAGAGCTCTCGCTTGGAGGAAGAAGGGACCCAAAGTCCTCTTTCTTCTTGGTGTTTTTTTTTCACTAATATAATCCTTGCCATTGGTGATATGAGTCTTATTGGTTTTTTATTCTTATATCCTTATGCTCAATAGTTTAGTTGTTATTTCATTTCTTAGTTTAATTCTTATCTTAGTATTTTATGTTTCTTTTTCTAACCCTTTCATCTACTGTTGTCTTGCTTAGATAACCCAACTAAGCTTGTAAGCACCCCTATTTTGCTCATTTAGGTGACAAAAGAGGAGCAACAGATTGGCAACCATATTGGGGAAATGTATCAATTTCCTACCCCATTTGGGTTTTTGTAGCTCTTCTTTTGGTTTATTTAACCTGCAGGTACCTTAACCGGCCCAAGACGACCTGCAAAAAATCCAATTCAAAGCTGAATTGAGAGAATTCCATCCAAAATTTTCTCCACGGCTGTGTGTCTGGTGTGCGTGGGTTTATTGGCCCACAGTCACACATCGTGTGCATGTGCACCAAAATTACTGTGTTGTTCAGCGCCCACTGTGCATCTGTGCCCAAAAGTTTGTTTCAGTTCGCGCATTGGTGCTTAGTGTGCCTCTGTCTACTTTGAGGCTCGCGCACCTGTGCAGAAAAATACACATTGTAAGATTTTTTGTGATTTGGGGAAGGCCCCTAGCTTTCTTAAAAATGATTTCATGCATGTTGTAATTTGCATCACACTTAGTTTCCTCTCCATATAAAGGGATTAGTCAAAACACATAGGCACTTAGGGGGTTTAAAATCATTAGTTCCTCTTTTTCTTTCATTTTGCCACATGGATGGCTTGCTTTGACTAAGAGTATAAGTTGGAATCATTTGTAATCACATAAAACTTGAATTGGGACCAGAAGTTGGATAAAAATCGTTTAGTATGCTCTTGTCTTTCACTTCAAAGCGACCTTGAGAATCAGAAAAAGGTTGTAGGACAATTTCATCTCTCTTAAAAAGACTAAAACCTTTAGGAGAGGACAACAGCCTCCTCGGGACTCCTCTTAGTTTATTTTTCAAACACATCTCAAGATTGTAATGGGACCATACAGGCCCACATGTTACAAATATAGGATAGTGTTGAAATTTACTTTCTTAGATTAAATCACTAAGGAAGTTTAAAGGTTTTGTAACGGGCCCATACATGCCCACATGATCACAATCTAGGATAGTTTCAAAGATTTCTTAGATTAAATCACAATAGGGAGTTAAAGGAATAGTAAAGGACCCACATGTCCACATGCTAGCTTCCTAAGGACTTTTGAATCACGCAAGGTTGTACCAAAGGAATTTAGTTAATTAAGTAATCAACACTTGTAAGGACCAAGCGAAATCCACATGCAACAAGGTGACACCTAATTCATTAAAACATTGACACACTTTCACTCATTCACACACAAAAGTCACTTATCACTCACATAGTTTTCATCTCGAAACGTGGAGGTCAAAGTAAGTTTCCTCCAAAGGGATTCCAAAACACCCCACCCTTTTCTGGATGAAACTATCCACTCCCATTTAATTTCAACGAGATTGGCTCACACCCCCAATATCTCAAACAAACCACATCTAATTTTTTTTCTAAAAACTCACTAAGTTTCCCTCCACAGGAGGTGTCAAAATAAATTTTTTAGTCTAAGTAGGATTTCGGGGATAGGCATCCAAATAACTCCTCTTTATCGGGTTCTCACATTGTCAAAACAATAGAAGTTATCAAATAGGGATCTGAAAATCCTCCAAGTCAAGTGTTCCTAACACCATAAGGCAGGGAGATACCCGTGAAGGGTTGAAGGTCGAGGTTCGTTTGTTCTGTGCGTCCCCCCTTGAGGCACCCACCTCTTGGACGGGATCCAGCCCATGACCCATTTCTTAGGCCAAAAATTTAAATGTCGCACTTTGACCGAGGTACCTAGTGACCAAATTTTAGGACATCTACCCAGGTGGAAATTGTGGGATGCAATTACACCTTGATCAGATTTTGTGTGGCTATTGGAAAATATCGCCAGCTCTTTCGGGATATGCCCCCTTTACCCCTCATTATAACTAATTACTTCATCTTTCACTAGTTTCTCTTCTGGTGACTTCATACCCCACTGTTGAGTACTATTGGAAGGTCCAGTGCTATTTGAGAGGAAGGACGTTACGTCTTTTAAGACACAAGAATTTATTTTCTTTGATCCCCCATGCGGACAAAACCCACTTATCCACATATATGTTTCTTTATCAAAACACTTTATGTATGATGCACTTCTGATCACATTTAATTTAGATATATATATGGTGTAAAGTTCAAAAATTGCAGCAAACACTCTTGTTTATTAATTTCTCTCACCACCATCCGCACACATCCACTCAGCTAGTCAGACATCATAGAGGACCCACATAACCCTCGTCGTTCTAGACGCTTGTTGAACATCCCTCCTATTTTAGGGTGAGTTCCTAGTCTTGCCAACTCATCGACTCCACCTTCTCACACCCCTGTGAGTTCCATTGTCTTAGGATCAACTTTGCTTGGTTCCACCTTACTTGGGTCCAATTCCCAAGGTCCACCGTCCAGTCTCTCTCCTTTACATGGAAGCAGGGGACCAACTTCCTCTCAAGGGGGAAGTACCAACCTACCTAGCCCCCCTCAAGGATCAGGTTCACAGAACACTCACACCATGGCTAAAACTAATCCTCTGCCACCACTCCAGATGCCATACTTTGCCTCTCTTAACATACCAGATCTAAGAAAACTCACAAATAATCCTATATTGCATGACCCCACATGGCCCGCAATGCCCACCAAACTACCTTCAGATATCCCCAAGTTTGAAGGAAAAGCAGGGGATGACCCTGCCAACCATGTTATGACTTTTCACCTATGGTGCTCTTCCAACAACATTATGGATGATTCCTTCTGACTACGATTATTTCAACACATGCCCACTGGCCCATCAGCCAAATGGTATGTAGACGAAAAATCAGGGTCCCATGCGAATTTTGAGTCCTTGTCCAAAACATTTTTGACCTTCTTCCAGTTACCAATCTGCCATGACAATGGTCTTGAACTACTCTCTAATTTTAAACAAACCTCAGACACACATATCACTGATCACATTCATGAGTGGCATCGACGACGTAGTTTGTGCAAAGCCAAAACCACCAAACAACAGTGTCTTGACTGGTTTCTTAGATCACTTGTCTCTCTCCTCGGTAAAGATGTAGCTTTCACGTTCCCTCAATCAGAAGAAGAAGTCATCAGTAAGGCTCAACAATATGACCCCATCTATTCACAATCAGGGTACTTGTACATAGTACTTCCTGATCTTCCAAAACCCATGCCATTTGTCCAAGACAAACCCAGGATGTCTCACTCAACAGACGGATTGATTGGTAATACCACACACCACAGTCCACAACCCCAACAACCACCAATGTATGGAACACCTCAATATCTATTGGCATATGGGGGAACTTTTTATTACCCTTCACCCCCTTATCAACAGCCATACCATGTTGCTCTTCCTCCACCCATCAGTGGGCCACCGTCGACACCGATAATACACCCACCTATCCAAACAAGTTTCGATACTCCCTCTACCTCAACTTATACTCTAAGTACTAGCGAAAGCGCCACGCCTTCCTATGTACCTTATGAATCATTTCCCCCATAGAATCCATACTTTCCATTCCCTGGTTCTCCACATCCCATGGCTCCCCCACACCCTCACGTTGGGGTGAATTTTGTTCAACCCTCTCCCCTTTAGTAATATCAAAATTTTGAACAGTTGAATACGGCAAATCTGACCCATCAGTCGAATAATGCCAAAAAGAAAGGAAAAAAACGGGAACAATAGTAACCTAGGTCAAGGCAAGAATCAGCCCCAACAGAACCAACCTATTGGGGGCAACCAGAATCAAGGGAATCAGAACCCCCAGGGGGGAAATAACAATAGGCGTCAAGCGAAAAATAATAATAATATTCGAACCAACTTCCCTTGTGCCCTTTGCGATGATTTCGGTCATTATACTCATCATTTACCCCAAATCACTGATTTTAAATGGATGAAAGACTCAGGAAGTGTACCACATCCTCCAGCACCGCCTACCCCTTAGCAGGCCCCACAACAATATGTCCAACAACCTCCCCCAGCCGTGATGTAGAATCCCATTCCACATCAGGGTGTGATGAACACCCAACAGGACATGTAGCCTACCTCACCACAGTTGGGACAATATCTCAACCCAAAGAATCCCGTAGATCACACTATCCTCCTCACTAGTGAGGAAGAAGTCCTTCTACAGACACATAGTCATCAATACCCTGAACCTGCTTAGTCTCCTCCCATTCCCCCAGAAACAATCCCAGCACCAACAGAACCCCCATTGGTGATTCCTCGCCCTAATGCAAAAACACCTCTTCGAATCCCTCGCATCCCATTGCCCAGGAATGTCCACAACCCATAGGCTAGGGAGGCTCATAATTACAGTTTGGTTGATGACTTAGTACAATCCCTGGCTGCCATGTCAGTCTTAGAAGTCCTTCAAATTTGTCCCACTCAACGGAAATCATTACTTTCCACCTTGGGGGCAATCAACCCCACGGATACTCAACTCATCACATTTGATCTTGACAGTGGAGAACCTCGCCTCCCTGCTCTAATTTCTTTTCAAATCCCAGTGAAAATTCAGAACATTACAGTTCATCGGTGCATCATCGATGAAGGCACATCCACATGCATCATGTCCAAGTCTGTATGGTAGAAACTTAGTTCCCTCGAACTTATACCATCTACCATTACCTTAAGAGCCTATGAAAGACGACCATCTTCTCCTGAAGGGCTCTTCCAAAATGTCCCTGTAGAACTCGAGGTCAAGACCATTCTCATCGACATTGAATTTATCGATGCCCCACTCAATTATAATATATTGCTCAGTCATAGATACATGTACGCTATGAAGGCAATTTCCTCTTCCGTCTTTCGAACCATAATGTTCCCCCATAACAGGAAGATCATTACAATTGACCAAGTCTCACATTATGATCCTAACCCTTCTATCAACATTGATAACATTCTCCCTCTCATCCACACTAATCATGAAGCATACCCACTCATCGAAATGGGTCCCAAAATTTTCAAAGACCCATCATTGTTAGGAACTTACCATGGTGCACCACCGCTCCTTCATCCTTCCAATCAAGTATGCATCATATTATCCAAAGGAACTGACATGGAGGATACCCTTCCTCCCAGGGAGGTTTCTATCATATCTAACGTCCCAGTAGTCGCAGAGCTCCTCCCTCACGAGCCTCCTGCGAACTCGTCGACTCCACCAGTTCACGATTTCACCTCTCCCAAAGGCCATATCCCAGTTTGGGAAACAGTTCTCCAAGCCATTACTCAAATCCCCTTCTTTTACCCTCCACTAAGCATACAAGATTTCCAAGTGGCCGCAATGCTTACTCTCCCTAATATGGTGTTGGCCATCCCAGTTTAGTATTTACATCCACCAGAGATGGTTCCTCAACCATCCCTTCCCCCCCAAATAGAAGGAATCCCAATGATGATTCCCATACTCACTCCCACCATACCCTCTACACCCCCACTCACTAACCTCCCTGCCACAACTGGGGGCAGGAGAAAGAGAAGGAGCCCACAACTCCACTCCCCCCACATGTCCAAACTCCTTGCGCACTATGTGAGAAAGATGGACACCCAACCAACAAATTCCCATCTCTACCCGAGTTATGTAACCTAATTCAACTCAATCAAACACCATCAATGCTCGTCACTGTAGCAAGCACTATCGCTATCTCCCCTGACGTAAGTAGCAAAGGGCTACGAACCAAATTAGCTTGCGCCATATGCTCTGAATATGGCCATTATACACACCATTGCCGAACACTACCTTAATTTCGGTAGACATTAGTCGCAGTACGCCAAAGCTTCTAGCACAAACCCAGTCCAGCCACATCATCCCCACCAAACATCACTGACATCCACTATGTCATGACTTCAGTCAACGAACGCATGAGGTGCCCTTGCTCTCTATGTGAATCGTTAGATCATTTTACATATCAATGTCCTATGATCATTGAATACAGGCAATACCAAATGACCCTGATTCAAACCCCTGTACCTCCTATAGAATCAATGACTAACCTTACATCATTACTAGAGACTCTTCATATCATTTCTCCTGAACCAGAAGCACTCCCTATTCCTCCGTGGTTCTTAGATGACTTATACGAGGATTTACCCCCAAATCCCCCCAATTCTCCCGTTCATTTCCCTATGGAAATTTTACATCCAACTACCACTGTTACTCAGTACCTCGATATTTGGTTTATGTCGAGAGAACCATCACAATCTCATTGTTTCGTTCCCCCTGCTTCTTCATCCCCAAAGGACAACCACACGGTAACAGTCACCGATATCACTCTTTACAATCCCTTGTATTTCCGCCAATTCCATTGTGACGAGGACATACTCGAAGAATTAAACACCCCCGACTACCCATGGGATGCACTACACCACATAGCACTCTTCTTTCCATAGGAATCCTTCATGCCTCCTAACCAACACCCCATATACGCAGTTGAAACCAAGGATTTTATCTCATTAGGGAATATCGACTGGTTCAACAACCCCATTCCTGCCCTTGATGCTTTTGAAGAAGGCAACATGGCCAACATTTCCTCGACCATCAAAATCGATATTTCCATAAAAAAATGGAGTTGTCGAGGAAATCACCATTGGCGCCATATGCACTCCTCAAGAAATCACTGCCTATAAAACCCTCTTCCAAGAATATCAAGATATTTTTGCCTAGTCA
Organism: Picea engelmannii; assembly: GCA_009831015.1. Taxonomy (NCBI): domain Eukaryota; kingdom Viridiplantae; phylum Streptophyta; class Pinopsida; order Pinales; family Pinaceae; genus Picea; species Picea engelmannii. The sequence goes on along the minus strand of ML822046.1, from coordinate 76,725 downwards.
TACACAGAAATGCCTAGCCTTGATCTCTCTATTGTCGAACATTGCATCGACACCTAGCCTGATATTACATCGGTTCGTCAAAAACAACGACCGCTACACCCATCCAAAGTTGTGGCTATCAAAGACGAAATTGACAAATTACATATGGCTGGGTTCATCTACCCCGTCGCCTATACCTCATGGGTTTCCAACCCTATACCCGTTAACAAAAAACAGGGCACTCTCCGTGTCTGCATGGACTTTTTCAATCTCAATCATGCATGTCCCAAAGACAACTTTCCAATGCCTTTCATCGATCAAATTATCAATGACTGCGCTAGCCACGAGGCTTTATCCTTCATGAACGGTTTCTCTGGCTATAACCAAATCCAAATCCACTCAGTCGATCAATACAAAACTACATTTAACACCCCCTGGGGTACTTTTTCATATCATGTCATGCCTTTTGGCCTAAAGAACGCTGGTGCAACTTTCCAATGGGATATGACCTACATTTTTCATGATCTAGCTCATATCATCCTCGCATACTTGGACAACCTCGCAGCTCGATCCAAAAAATGCACCCAACATATTGATGATTTATGGATCATTTTCCAACGGTGTTGCCAGTACAACATCCGCTTGAACGCCCTCAAGTGCATGTTCTGCGTCACTGTTGGGCACCTCCTCAGATTCATCATTTCCCAAAGCAGTATTACCATGGATCCCCTCAAAGTCCAAGCCATCAAAAAAATTCCTCCCCCCCAGAATTTATGCCAACTCCAAAGCCTACTAGGAAAATCTAACTTTCTATGGTGATTTGTCCCAGACTATGCCACTCGAGCACATGGTTTCCTTCGCTTACTACACCATGACATCCCATTTCATTGGGATGAACATGCCCAAAAATCATTCAACGATCTTAAAATGGCACTCTCCAATGCCCCTTTAATTACTTCACCTGACTATAATCGCGACTATATCCTCTACATATCAGCATCAATTGTCTCAGTAGTAGGAGTTCTCGTTCAAATCGACGATGACGAACGTGAGCATGTCATTTACTACATTAGTAAAAACCTTTCAGGGCCACCCTTGAAGTATAATCATGAAGAGAAACTATCCCTTGTAGTCATCCTCGTAGTTCAGAAACTGCACCATTACATTCTTCTTCGCACAGCTAGGGTCATAGAAGATTCCAACCCCATGCAATACTTGCTCAGTCGTCGGCAAATTAATGACAAATTTACCCAATGGATCGTTATCCTCCACGAGTACGATCTCAAATTTTCAACACCCAAGAGCAAGAAAGCTCTCATCCTTGCCGAACTTGTCACAACCTTCCCCTTTGATACTACCAGTACCCCCGTCAATACCGACTTCCCCGATGAACATCTCTTTTATATCACTTCGGATGATCCTTGGTATGGCGACCTCCACATCTACCTCTGAACCCAAAATTTTGGTAACCACATCTCACAAGACGATCGTCATCGTATTCACCACTAGGCCCCCCGTTATCTCCTCATCAGAGATATATTATATCGGCGAGGGGTCGACACCATACTCCATCGATGCTTAACCATTGATGAGGCTGATAGAGTCTTGAACGACTGCCATAGCCGTGTGTGTGGGGGCCATCTTTTGGGGATGTCTACTGCTCAGAAAATCATCTGAGCAGGTTATTTTTGGCCTACATTGTTTCATGATTGCATTCATGCCGTGAAGTGATGCGATAAATGTCATCTTTACGCCCAAAAAGCACGAGCACCACCTTCTCTTCTCCACCCAGTTATTACTGCCGACCCCTTTTGTAAATGGGACATTGACTTCATGACTTGTAGCCCACCATACAACAATGGACACAAATACATTGTTGTCACAGTCGATTACTTCACAAAATGGGTTGAACCCATGCCTACCTTCAACAACACCGATGAAATCGCAACACGTTTTTTCTTTAATTACGTTATATCCCGCTTTGGAGTACCACTCCAACTAGTCTCTGATCATGGGAAACATTTCGAGAATGATATTTTTGTCGAACTCTCATCATGGTTGGGATTCTCCCATGAGTTTGCCTCACCATATTACCCTCAGTCTAATGGATAGGTTGAAGTAGTTAACAAGGTCCTCAAGACCATGTTGCAGCACACGGTTAACAAACATAAGACCAATTGGCATCATATGTTATTTTCCGTGCTATGGGCTTACTGTACGGCCGTGAAAATTGCCACTGGTTTCACACCATTTCATCTAGTTCATGGGGTTGAGGCCACTCTTCCTATCGAGTGAAAAATTCCCACATTATGCACCGCAATTGAGCTATTACTCGACACTTCTCTAATGGAGTAGCGTTTGCTGAACTTAGAGTCCCTGGATGAAAATTGTCGATCTTCATTACAGAACAATGAGGCAACCAAAAAATGGTCAAAGGACACCTTTGATCGCCATGTCAACCTTCGCTCATTTCATGAAGGCATCCTCGTCCTTGCTTACGATATCGCTCATGATACCCTTGGTCATGGAAAATTCGAGTCACTGTGGCATGGCCCCTACATTATCCAACATTGCCTCACCAAAGGTGCATACATCCTGGCTTCCCCCGAAGGCCTCTCTTTCAAAGAACCCGTCAACGGGCTATACTTAAAAAAACTTTAGGCCTAAGCGTAGCCATTCTACATTAGTTTATTTCCTTTTATAGTGTTTTTAATCTTTTTTCCATACCTCACGTCTAAACTATCATTTGTGTTATTGACAGATGCTTCCTCCATCGGCCTACCACATCAATTACGCCGACGGTGCCAGCCGTTGTACACAAAATCTCGCATCGACAGCTTGGGCCCTCTATACCCCCTCACATGAACTGCTTCACTCTAGCGGCATATGTTTGGATTCAACAACCAACAACCAAGCCGAGTACACTGTCGTCATTGGCCTCCTTGCCGATGGAAACCATCATTATATTCGCCACCTTAGCATCTTACTTGACTCCCAACTAGTCGTCCTCCAACTCAACAATCTGTACCATGTCTGCGGTCCTTGCCTCTTTCGCAAATACTTGCAAGTTAGACTTTTATCTCGACATTTTGATCTCATTACATTTACACATATTCAAAGAGAATTTAATCAAATCATATATAACCTAGCTAACATTATACTCGATTGGCATATATCACATCAAGATACCTTTACACACACATAAACCATCAAGATCCTGTCACAGCATATATAGATTATACATCATAATAAATTCAAAAACACACATGTGAACATCATAAAGACCCCAAAACATATACTCATATATATATATATAAATTGGTCAACAGTGCCATCAAAATGTTTACATGCACATAAAATATATCATATACAAAATCCGCAGGCCAATGAAGCACCTCAGTACAAAACTTCTGTCACTACACCAAAATGGGCTCACCAGCCTATATACAGTATACAAAAATACACAGAGAGACACTCAAGGTTCCTCTAGATCACCACCTCCTTCCCCTCCCTCAGGAAACGGTGCCCCACCCACTATCGATCCATCCATACCTGAAGGTAACTGCCCGGTCATCGCAACACCTGCTACTACTGCTTGTCGCACCACAGTCTGCCACATTAGCAGAACTCCCACACACTACTCTAGGATGCCCTCATCCTAGATGCGCGACCACATGCCCTCAGGCACTCCCTGTAGCACCGCCTCCAAGCGGTGGCAAATATCCTCAAAATCTCCCTCGGCCTTCGTTGAAGGAGCATGCGATGGCCCGGCACCAAGGTCATCAAAATGACGTCTCCTAGCCACTCTCTCGTCACTAGATGGTCTCACCTCAACGTCCTCGTTCTAATTTCTCTCTCCTTCTCGTGGCTCTCCCCGCGGTGGTCTCACCGTCTCCTGACGAGCCGACACTCTCATCAACTCAACCTCACGTCCGTGAGGTCCCACATCTGCACATACAAACAAACAAAGGATAGCATCAACATCCATCTATACATAATATATAAGTCATACTATCTCAAACATAAACATATCAAACAAATCACAAACATACCTCGGTGGTCAAACACCTCTCCCGGAGGTAACACCATATCCAGATCACCCCACAAGTCAACCCCACAGTATGGATACTGCAGTATGATCTGCCGCCACACTTGTGTAGTCTAAGCCATGAAAAAATGGCCACCCTCACCACCACCGTGTTGAATCAAAATCGTTGACCACCACCTCAGTCGCATCTCTCGTGCACCAGGTGCACCCAATAAAATTCTATGGTGCAACTTCAACACCCTCTCCAAAAACCAGGCCACCAAGATGGACCCAAAGGCAAAGTCCCATGAGTCCGTAGTCTGACACCTGTCAATTTTCCCTACTATCTTGGCATGTAGCATTAAGCCCCATGCAAAATGCTCTCCTGCTAGTGCCCTCCCCATAATCCTCAGCTGACCACCACTGATCCGCTGAGTCGCAAGGGACCCATATACCCTCACAATCATCGCTGCCACACAATGATGAACTAAAGCATCCATAGCCCCGATACTCACTATGGAGCCTGACATAAAGTTCTCTCTAGAATAGTACCTCCGGCCTAAGGTATCCAACTACACGTCCCCAGGTAAAACAGGCTCCGTTGGGAAGGGCATTCCCCGAAAAGGGAGCCCAGTCAAAAAATACACATCCTCCACTGCAATGAAGGCTAACTTCTCTCCTCGCACCATAAAACAATGCAGATCCGGACTCCACATATAGATCAAAAACCAAAGAAGATACTCCTGAGCCCGTATCAAAGGGAACTCAAAGAACTTCAGCAGCCCATAGGCTGCCAAAGTGGCATGAACCACCAACTCCTTAATAGTCACGACCTCCCTCAGTTGTGACCAGTCCCACTCTCGCCAATGGACTGGCATCATCCCAATGCTCACCTGGAACCACATAATACAGTCCTAGATCAACCATCTCAAACATAAAACACATGAAAATCTCCAAAAAGATGAGTTTTTGCACCCGTTAGCCTTGCCTCCAAGGCGCGACTGTTTAACCCCTCAGACGCGCACACATGTGCACTTGTTCAAAACCACAAGCACGCACACATGCATGCCTACTCACCCGATAGGCACGCACACATGCGCGTCTATTCATCGCACAGGCACACATGAATGTGCGCCTATCTGCCATACAGAGGCGCCTTCATGTGCCCCTGTCACGTACATAGGCGTGCATCACAGCACGCATGTCCGCTACATAGTTGTGCACCCATGCACAATTGTTTAGCTAACAGGCACGCATACAATGCATGGATTTTTTCCCCCTTAGGGCACACCCATGCGCGAGTTATCAGAGAACAGGTGCCCACACATGCGTGTATATTTCCGAATCGCCTACGCACTAGGGGGCCCACACCCACAAAACCCCCTGTACGACCCTCCATACTATCCCTACCCAGAAATAGAAAACCTAAGTCTATGCAGGACGTTAAGACTACTAACCTGAAGCTCACTAGTCCTAAATTGTTCACCTCATTCTCCCAGAATCTCCAAATCTCCTCTGAATATCTCTCGTCCAATCACTCTGATAGCAGGTACAAATGAGGTGGAAATGTGGGCCCTGCAGCTATATATAGCCCTTTTCACCAAACTTCCAATCCCCATTCTGGGAGCTCGGGGTGTTTGTTTTTTGATCCGTCTTTAGCCACAGGATCAACATTTCATCATCTACATCAAGACAGTCCTCGGCCCATTTTTTATCCTTATCCCCCGAGGTGCCATTTTTTCATACCCCATCCAGGTACGCATGCTCATGTTCAACATTATCAAATAAATGCTTGTATGTTCGATTCTCTTCAGATATTGTTCATGTCGGGTATTTTGTTTTCATGTGTGCAGGTACTTGGTCATCATCAGAGCAACCCCTTCAGGTATATAATCAACACTGGCATGTAATCATTCCCTCTGAATCTCAATTACATCTCCAGTCACACCCTTTGAAATTTGCCTTTAGGATCCCCATCTCCAGCTCTACAGTACCAACACCTCCATTGCATTTTGAGTACTATCACCCGGTAGCACTCTCCCCCACATGAGTTGTCCCATGCATAGCACCCTTTGTCACTTTGACACTCATGTTGTTTTTCAACCCTTTAGGGATGGGAGTCCTGATAGTCTTACATCATGTCATGAATCAGCCACATACTCCTTCTCCTCATTTTGCTATATTTCCCAAATGGACTCCCAAGTTATGTCTTCAAGGTTCTAGTTTGATTGCGCCTCCACAGTATCATTAACCCTCCATTTCATCCACAATCAGTTTGCCCCTCCGCAAATTTCCCTCCATTCCATCTACCTCATACAGAAACCCACCCATGAGGCCCCCAACCTCCACCATTTCTCCAAGAACATTGCGCCCTCACCGACCCAACCATATTACACTGGGGCACCCATTTCTATAGTTGTACACTCATCCCAAATTATTCTTTATTCATTTGATATTTGTAAAAAGCCTGTGTTTCAAGAATTTACATATCTTTTTGTCGTCACCTTCGATGAACTTCTTCCCTCTCTTGGCCAACGCAACCCATGTCACCCTTGGTTGGGGCACTCCTTATCATCTACCCCTGTTGACATCGTCCATATACTCTGAGTATCCCACAGGCCACTTACCTCTGCTCTCTGAGTTTGTCCACTTTGTCCCGCCTCTGGCACTACTTATCCCACGTCTTGTTGTCCCCCCAACACTCGACCTAGTTGAACAGTTGTGGCCACTTATACTTTGCATATAATCCCAACCAAAGGCCAGTCTTGAGTCTTCATACATCTTGATTTCGTCCATGTACCTCCTCAATTCCTAACCTCACCTAGTAGATTTCACGAAGCCCTTTGCTTCTTAGAGTCGCGTCCCCCTTTTGTCGACATCATCACAGTTTCCAGAAGGGTGATAATATCTTGAATCTCATTACCTTTCCAATGAGAGGTCTTGGATGACACAGGGAGAACCACAATTGCTCGCTATTGTCGTTGACCCTCGTAACATTCGACTTCAACACTTTCTCATGTTACAGTGGGTCTTACTTTGCGACTATTGCAGTTATTTCTTATCTATTTGTCGAAGACCTCTGAACTTGGCTGGGCTATCAATGCCTACAGAATCCGTGATACTCCTTACAGGTGTCATTGCCTACTGTTCAGAGTATGTTCCTCCTCAGAATGGTCCTCTGCCTTTATCACAACTGCCCTCGAGGGCACTGCAGTTGTCTACATCAAAACACAGTTTCAGTTACTATGCAACATCCTTCCTTTTTGAGTTACATGACATGAGCATGGGGCATGCCCGCCTTGTTTGTACACAATTTATTTTTACACACCTTATGGAAGGTTGGTTCCTATAGGTTCCCTTCTCCCTCCAATGGGTCACTCTTGATACTCTCACTATCGCTCTCTCTTATAACTACACTCTCAGTAGAAGAAACATTGATGAATTTCAGCTATACGTATGCTCCTAACCTCATTCATCAGGGGGCATCTGTTATCACTGAAATTTCATCCTCAAATGGTTATAGGAATCCAACAGCTTCAAACAGTTATGAGTTCACCCATGGACCAAAATTACCAAACAAACATTTCCAAAACGCCCAAAACTATACAACCAGTGATAAAATTAAGGTGCGTTGTGACTACACAGGGCGCGCGCGCACATGCGCCATCCAAAAATGCAAGAAAAGAGCACATGCACACGATGTGCGACTGTGGTCGCTAAAAGTCACTCACACCGGAAAACGACGCATTTATGAGATTGCTCGGCCTCCCACCCACTTCTGGTTCAGCTTCCAAGTTGATTTGACATCCAAATCTCTGTTGGATCCGACTGGGTGGCTGGTCAAAGACCTAAAAATGCCCTAAACAACCCCTTTTCACACTATAAGCTGGTTGCACAATACCTCAAAGTGGTGCTATAAAACAAGGCCATGGGTGCACTACATTTTCAAGGAATTCATTTTCAAGGTTATGCTACTGAATGGATTAGCTTGGGATTCTTTCACCATTTCTTTCAAAGTTGTAAGAAGAGCTTAGTTGTGGGGGTCCAAGAGCCCTCCCTTGGAGGAAGAAGGGACCCAAAGTCCTCTTTCTTTTTGGTGTTTTCTTTTCACTAATGTAATCCTTGCCATTGGTGACATGAGTCTTATTGGTTTTTTGTTCTTATGTCCTTATGCTCAATAGTTTAGTTGTTCTTTCATTTCTTAGTTTAATTCTTAGCTTAGTCTTTTATGTTTCTTTTTCTAACCATTTCCTTTACTGTTGTCTTTCTTAGCTAACCCAACTAAGCTTGTAAGCACCCCTATTTTTCTCATTTAGGTGACAAAAGAGGTGCAACAAAGAGGAAAATACAGAATTAGTAAGGGAGAAGCTGGAACAACCATAAGATCAGTCACAGGAACATATCTGGGCCATTAAATCAAGCTCAGAAAGGACGAGGAGTGCATAGAAGAGGCGAATAGTTTTTAGCCATTAGATCTGAATGAGAGAAAGAGTAGTCATCAAATCAAGAAAAAGTGCACAATGTTTAACTGTTGAATTTATTCGCACTTCACGTATTCAACATTTTTGTGCAAAGATTGCAGAGGAGTCGAAATATTCTGAAGTTTTGAAGTCTGAAACAAATCTTGTCCATTAATCCAAGTAGGGGACACGTGTCAGATGATCCTTGTATCTGGTGATTTGGTGCTTCGAAGGATAGTTGGAATTGTGCATTAAAGAAGCCCCAAAGCCAATCTACATCGTCAGATTGGAGGACACATGGCATCTGATCAATGCTTCATTGGTTCATTGTTCGAGAGGAATAGCAGAAGGAAGTTATCAAAGTCCCGAAGGTTGGAGTTAATCTGGATCCTTGGATCCTATACAAACATGTCAACAGATCCATCACTTTGGAGGTCTGGAGCACCAAACACTTCGGAAGAACGAAGGTCTGCTGAGTCAAGAACTCCTAAAGGCCAGAGTTCATCTGAATTTTTTATCAGCAGGGGACAAGTGTCAACCAATATATCACTTTGGAGGATAGCCACTTCGGAGGAAATTCAGATTCGTGAAGCGATAACTCCCGAAGGCCCAAAGTCTGGAGTTCTTCTGGATCATCCATCAACGAGGACACGTGGTGCCAGATCTCTCACTTCAGAGGATTAACACTTTGGAAGGTTTTGCGAAGTGAAGCATTGGAGCGAGAACTGGCTAGAGCCTGAAGACAATCTGAACCATTGAAGCTTGAGGACATGTGTCGACATATCTGACACTTCAGAATGTTAACACTTCAGAGGTTTGTTGTGTTGTGCATCTCAGAACTCCCGAAGTCTGGGATTCCGAAGTAAATCTCAGACGTCCAATCAAGAGGACACGTGGAGGCAAATCCCACATTTTGTGAGTTCGCTAATTCGACACTCCGAAGGATTGTTTGTATTGTGCATTGAGAAGGCTCGAAGCAAGAACTCCAGAAGTAATTGTGAGTCGTTGATCTCCGATCAACAAGGACCATTAATCTTTGCAACAATTTGACTATTTGGCCATTCGAAGGAACTGAGGCCTTCACACATCGAAACACCCAAGGCCTGAAGTCCAGGAGCACCTGGTTTTCAACCCCCAGTCACATGAGAAGTGGAAATTTAATTTTTTTTTGGCTCTCGAGTACACTTAGATAGCTCGATTTTGCCATTAAAGGGCTTCAATCAATAAATAACTCAGCTCAGATTTCTTGTTGTTCAATTGGATTCATGTTGTTTATCAAGTGGATTATGGAAGTAACTCAAGGGAAACCAATAAATAGTCTATGTACAGTTCAATAGCTTGTGACTCTGAAAGATCTTATGCTCGGATAATTAGATCTAGCAAGATCCGTACCAGGTAACAAGAAATTTCATGTATATCTATTTTTTTTAAAACAGGCTAGAGCTCGAATTTCACTGTCTATTTGCATGAAGTGGTATCAATGTGACAAGATAGAATAGTTAATCCAGAAGTGTGATCAAATTGGTGAATGAACAACCAAGAAATGTTGTCATGGGTTAGCAAATATGACTCAGGAAGTACATAAGAGATCTCAGACAGATATGGAAAGAGAACAACAAAGAAATGACAACATATTTCACAAAGATAAATGAAGAGCTTCCAGTTATACTTGAGGAGCTCACACAGAAAGTAGATCAGATGAAAATTGATTATATTTGGAGCAACATGAGCATGAATCTACCATTACCACCACAATATAATGGTAAGAATTTTGAATTTTGGTCTGTTATAATGAATTATTATTTGTGTCTTGTAGACTATTATCATACTCTAGATGATCATGAAAGAGATGTATTAGCATTGCAGCTCACCCAACAAGCCTTGGATAACAATATGTTGGACAAGGTTGCAACAACAACATCTTTGAAATAAGTTTGGATTATTATGGAAACAGAGTCCAGTGGAAGAGGGAGCAACAATTTGTTGAATGTTTCCACTCTAGAAGAAACATCTATGTCGTAAGAAGAGCCGCCAGAAGAAAAGAATGAAGGAGCATCTATGTGAGAAGTAGAGCTACCAGAGGAAGAGAAAAAAGGTGCATCTGTGTGTGAAGCAGAGCATGAGAAAATTGCAGAAATTGATGTTGAAACTATCAATACAGCAACTGACATTGATGAATTGATTCCAATAGTCTTTGTTGATGACAACAAAGGATCAACATCAATGATTTTTAATGAACATTGTGCATAAATTGGCCTCTTTGAAATATAGGTAAGAAATCTTGAAATTGAATTTGATGATGATAATATGTCTTATGATGAGTGCCTAAGAAGGAAATTGATGAATTTATGTTTGAAGGAGGAAGCCTACTTGGCATTCATAACCAAGTGGATGATTTGGTGACTGCAAAAGAAGTTCTTGAAAGAAGGTTTGATGACAGAAACATTCAAGTCACTACACTTATGGCTCCCAGTGATGTAGTTGAAGTAGAAGATAATGTTGATGCAGATTTGAAATGGATTGAAGAGTCAATCTATGATGATGATGATGATGATGATGATGGTAAGTTCTCTCAGAAAGAACAGAAAAAAGAGAAACAATATGGTTCCTGTTATAATTTTTTATATCACATTGACAAGTTGTTTATTGTTGATTATGGTTGGTTGTCATTGATGTCAACCCTTGAAGAAATCCCCATAGCACAAAGATTGGGTAATGGACCCAAAATTGTTTGATGTAAAGATGAGTCATTATTGTCTTGTCATGGTTGATAATAAGTAGAAATGGATGAACTCCAAAGTGGTCCCCTTATGGTGAAAACCCTCATGGGAAGATGCTTTGCGGATTAAGTTATCCTAGAAGTATGGTTAGAGAACCCATGATTATTTGTGGAATAATGAGATGAACTCCAATGAATTTGTTAGTGAAACTATCCTAGATGGATATTTCTTGTCATTCCATTTCCGGTGGTATGTGGAATGTCACATAACTCCTCACGGTTAGAGAATTATGGCCATGAGAAGTTGGAGAACCCAGGTTTAGGTAATGGACCCAAGTTTGTTTGATGGATAATAGTATGTGTTTTGATATATTTTTAGGTAATACTATTCTATATGAATAACACATGTCATTCCATTTTTGTTGGTATGTGGAATGTCACATAACTCCTCACAGTTTGAGAGTTTCGGCCTTATGAAGTTGGAGGACCCTCATATGTCATCTAGAAGCCCCAAAAGGTCAAAGTAGTCAAAGTGGTTTAAGAGATTTTAAAAGGTAAATAATAAAGTGAAGTGATGATTGTACTATAATTCAAAGTGAATACAAAATAAATTAATTCAATAATAAATTTAATGGAGAAATTAGAAGTGGGTTAACCCTAAAATAAGGAAAGTGGGCAAAGTGACCTAGAAGATGTTTTTAAGGAAGCTACTTGGAGAGTATAAATAAGAGACAAGACTCTCTCATTTAAGACACACTTGATCATATTGAATACCTATAGGTTTCTGAGGAAACCAAAGGATATATAAGCTGAATTTCTGAGGAAAGTGAAGAAAAGAAGGTCAGAATTCAAGGAAGGATAAATTCTTTTGATGATGCTTTCTAAGGTATGTTTTTTTCAGGACATCTCACCATTTTCACAATATTTTTTTTTATAGAATGATTCTGACTGTGAAATTTCTATTCCATTGAGGAAACATATCCAAGTATATGTGGTAAAAAAATCAGCTTGTGGGTCATTGTATTTTTGGATTTACACTCCGTGGAAAATAGAGTTTGTGGCTAGTCCTGAAACTAGTCAAAAACAAGTGTTTGAGATAAAAATGTCATAAATTATTCATAAAAAATCCAAATTCATTAATACCAAATGATTTGGTTAGATTATAGTCTTTAATATGTTTTGTAACATTTTCATATCAATTCAACAAATATTCTATGTGGATCACGCTCTACAAGGTCGCTCTCTAGAATAAGCTAGAATTTAGCAAAGTGTGCCATTTTTTCCATAACTCCTTTTCTGAGAGGTTCCAAGTAGTGAAACCTGGAGGAATTGAAAAAAACACACTGAAGAACATTGTATATCAGTTTCATATATTTATTCATTACATGTACAAAGTTATGATTATTTCAATTTAGGGTTGTTGACTAATCCAAAACTAGTCTTGTGAGACTAAAGAAATGTTTGATGAAAATGCTACTCTCTTGTTGTTAAAGTTAAGGAAGTTTTGCAAGTATGTGATCATATACACCAGGTCTATTGTAGAGTTACAAATCATATTTGGATGATGAAATTAATGAGGGATTTTGGTTGAGGTACAAGTTGGGTACATGGTTGAGACAAGTAGTTGATGAGTTGGCACATACATGAGGTGTATAGTTGATGATGTTGGTACATATTGATGAGTACTTGACACATGATTGATACATGATTGGTACATGGTTGGTTGCACTTGTTTATGGTACAGGTTGATTAGAGATTGTTTGGTACAGGTTGGTGCATGGTTGATGCACTTGTTTATGGTACAGGTTGATTACATGTTGATGCATGGTTGATGCATGGTTCAGGTTTATTGGTACATGTTTGTAGTGGTATATGTCATAGTGATAGGGTGACAGTGGTTCCATCATTCTACTTCTACTTCAGGGCAGTTGGATGGGGAAAGGACAGGTGGTTTTTTCCACCTTCCGGTTATAGCCGGAGAAAATAAGGGGTTGTAGCCTCGTTCTGGTTGTAGCCACAGAATTGGGGAGTTGGAGATTCCCTCAGGTTGTAGTTTGAGAAACTAGGGGGTTGGAGCCTCCTTCCAGTTGGAGCTGGAAAAAAAAGGAAGTTGGTGCTTCCAATGAATGTAATTCTTCAAGACATATAAGATAAAACATTTCATGTTTTTCTCCCGATTTGGGTTTCCACGTAAAACACTGGTGTACTGTGTATGTGTTTGATTGTTCATTTCTTATTGCTCCTTATTGGATAATAATTCTACATTGATATAACACTTGGATTATTTGGAGAAAAAATATTATAATTATGCTATTACTGATTCACCCCCCCTCTCAGTTATCCAACAATTGGTATCAGAGTAGGTTCCTTTAGAAATCAGTTTAACCACTGAAAGGTAGTTCATGGAGAGTATCAACTCATATAAAAATGGAATACCACACTTTGATGGAAAAAAGTATGCTTTTTGGAGAATAAGGATGAAGACATATATGCAAGCACAGGGGTTTGAAATTTGACAATCAATTATAGATAGATACACAGTACCAACAGTTCCACCAACAAATGATAAAGTAGTTAAACTTGGTCAGAATAATTCCAAAGCTACAAATGCACTTTTGAATGGTCTCAGTGAAACAGTATTCACCAAAGTTGCACATTGTAAATCTACCAAAGAGATCTGGGACAATCTTCGAAATATTTATGAAGGAGATACAAAAGTCAAAGCAACAAAACTTCAAACTTACAGAGGTCAGTTCGAACAACTAAAAATGAAGGAATATGAGAATATTGTAGCCTACTTCTTAAGAGTTGACAAAATAGTGAATGCAATCATAGGATCGAGATAAGAAATTGAAGAATCTGTAATTGTTCAAAAGGTACTGAGATATCTTCCTATGATATTCAACCCTAAGATATCAACACTAGAAGAAAGATCAGATCTAAACTCAATAAGCATGGATGAACTGCATGGAATCTTCATAGCATATGAAATGAGAACTGAACATGAAAATCTAGATGTAAAAGAAGAAGCCTTCAAAGCATCGAAAAGATCAAAGAAAAATAAAAAGGAACAAGAAGAATATAGTAGCAAAAATGACGTCTCGAAAGATGATGAATAAGTGGCCAACTTCATCAAAAGACTGAACAAGGGAAACAATGGTAGGTATAGAGGTAAGCTTCCTTTAATTTGTTTTAATTGTGATGGTATTTGTCATTTTGCTAAAAAAATGTCCTCATAAGAAAAAGAGAAATGATGAAGGTTACTCAAAAGAAAAACACACATATAAAGGAAAAATAACTACAAAGAAACATTTCAAGAAAAACTTATGCATCAAAGAAGACATCTCATCATCAGATGAAGATGAAATCAATGACAGTGAGATAGGAAGAGTTCTATTCATGAAAGTAAAAGATTCTAACAAAGAAGACTTTGAAGAAGAATATGAAGAAGCCGAAGAAGAATTTGAAGAAGCCGAAGACGAAATTGAAGAGGCACAAGTTAACTATTGAGAGGAATTAATGTGTGCCATAGAAATTATCTTAAGACAAAAGAAGAAAAAAAAGAAACTACAATCAAAACTAGACAAGAAAAATGATACTCGAGAACTAGAACAAATGATCACGAGATTGAAGGTTCAAATAGAAGAAGATAAAATAATTGAAGAATCACTCAAAGAACAACTAGAAGAAAATGACAAGATCATTGGAAACTTGGAAGCAAATATTGTCACACTAAGAAAGGATATTCAAAAGAAAAATATGCAAAATAGCTCAAAAGTTCTAGATGACATTATCATTAGTCAAAAATCTCATCTTGACAAGTCTGGACTTGGATACAATCAGACAGAAAAGGGATCAAGATCCAAAACAACAGAGCAAGAAACAAATCCAAAAATCTATAAAAAAACAATCAAAGGGGATATGAAGATGTACACGGAAGATTACAGGGACACTTCTCCACCAAGAAGATTCAGATTTCAGAATCAACAATAGACAGATAGGCCTCAAGAAGAAGAAGGATTCATAAGAGCACCTTCTTTCAGAAGATCTTCAACTCCCAGGTATCAAACTATACTTTTTGGTTTATGTTATGCATGTAATAATTTTGGACATAAAGTTGTGAATTGTAGAGCTAACAAGAGGAACAATAACAACTTTGAGAGTCACACACAAAGGGTTTACTCAAGAAGACCTAGTGAAATACAAAGAAGAAGTTACAACAGGTTTGAATCTTTGATCACTGAAGTGGAATGTTATAAATGTAACAATTTTGGACACATGGCCAAAAATTGCAGAATGATAGTCCCTCCTAAAGAACCTCAATAGAATAACAACAATCACATACAAGAACCTCATAAAATGACATGGATAAGAAAGAAATATCAGTATAGCATTGAATAATGCATAGTCTCTCTACAAGCTAAGAAGAAAAAACATGGTTGGTATGTTGACAGTGGGTGTTCAAAACACATGATAGGTTATAGAGACAAATTTCTTACATTGCAAAAGGAAAGAAATGGATCAGTCTCCTTTGGAAATAATAATTCAACCAAAATCATTGGAGAAGGCACAGTCCGAATTGGGAACAAGAATAAAAAGGCACAAAATGTTCTATTGGTAGAAGATATGACACATAATATTCTAAGTGTGAGTCAAATGTGTGACCAAGGTCATAAAGTTACTTTCGATTCACAAAAGTGTGAGATAAGAAGAGAAGGTTCATGGAATTTGGTTGGTACAATTGCAAGAAATTCAAACAACATATATGTGTTAAGTGAAATTGGAAATGAAAAGTGTTGTCTAGGAAAGGAAGATGAAGGTTGGATATGGCACAGAAGAAGGAGTCACATGCATTTTGATAACCTTGTCAAATTCAACAAAAGATATGCAGTCAAATAAATGCCCCACATCACAAAACCAACCAACACTTTATGCAAGCATTGTCAACAAGGAGAGAAAACAAAGACCAGGTTCAAATCAAAGGAATATTCAACAACAAGACCACTGGAAATTGTGCATACTGATCTAGTTGGACCAACTACAACAAAGGGATTAAAAGGTGAGAGATACTTTATGTTATTAGTTGATGATTATACAAGAATGACTGCAGTTTTCTTTCTCAAGAACAAGTCAGAGGTTTTTGAATACTTCAATATCTACAAGGAAATGGTTGAAAATGAGATGGATTCAAGAATCAAATGCTTGAGATCTGATAATGGAGGAGAGTTCACTTTAAAGGAATTTATGGACTACTGCAGTAGTCATGGAATAAAAATACAATTCTTCATTGCTAGGACACCTCAATAGAATGGAGTTGTTTAAATAAAGAACATGATAGTACAGGAAATGACTCGAACAATGCTAATGGATTCCAAATTGACAGATATATTTTGGACACAGGCAATGCATAAAAAAATTCACATTCAAAACAAAATAATGCTAAGAAACAACACTGATAAAACTCCCTACGAGTTATGGAAAGGAAGACCAGCAAATGTGAAGCACTTCAAAGTTTTTGGAAGCAAATGCTACATCAAAAGAGAAGATGGAAGAATGAGAAATTTTAACTCTCGTGTGGACAAAGAAGTACTTGTTGGTTACTCAAGTACAAGGAAAGCATACAAGTGTTACAATCTAATATTGGACAAAGTTGTGGAAAGAATCAATGTAACAATTAATGAAACATACAAACCAGAATCAAAGGAAGAAGAAAACAAATCAATGGAACAACTTTTAGAAGAAGAAGAAGCAGAAGATGAAGTAGAAGAGGAAGATGAAGGGAATCCGAAAGAAACAAAATAGAAAGTTCAAAAAGTATCTCCAAAGACACCTAGAAAATGAGTACAAAAGAATCATCCTTCAGATCAGATTATTGGAAACAAAGATGTAGGAGTTGAGACAAGAATAAAAATCCGTTCACCAGAACAAACACACCTATCACTCTTATCTACAATTGAACCAAACTGTTTTAAAGAAGCCAACAAGGATGAATTTTGGAATAAGGCCATGAATGAAGAATTGGATCAAATAGAGAAAAATGACACTTGGGAACTGGTTCCAAGACCAAAGAATAAGAATGTGATCGACAAAAAATGGGTTTTTAGGAATAAATTAAATGAAGATGGACAAGTTACAAGGAACAAAACCAGATTGGTATGTAAAGGATATGCATAGATTGAAGCAATCGACTTTGAAGAGACATTTTCCCCAGTTGCTAGAATGGAAGAAATCCGATTTCTTTTAGGCTATGCATGCTCAAAAAATGTTAAAGTATATCAGATGGACATAAAATCGATTGTTATGAATGGGGAACTTCAAGAAGAACTCTACATTGAACAACCAGAAGGATTTCAATTGTCAGAGAATGCATATTATGTGTGTAAATTAAAGAAGGCCTTGTATGGTATAAAACATGCTCCTAGAGCATGGTACTCTACACTGGATAAGTATCTACAGTAGGCAGAGTTTATAAAAGGAAGTGTAGACAAAAACCTCTACATCAAGGTAAGTGAAGGTAATATTTTATTAATTGAAGTTTATGTTGATGATATTATTTTTGGTAGTGATGATAACAGGTTAAGCCAAAAATTTGCAAAAGATATGCAGAATTAATTTGAAATGTCGTTACTTGGAGAACTATCCTTCTTTTTGGGACTTTAGATACATCAAAGCAACCAAGGAATCTTTATTTCTCAAACCAATTATATCAGAGAAATGATAAAGAGGTTTGGAATGGAAGATTTCAAGCCAGTTATCATTCCCATGCAAACCAATTGCAAGTTGAGAAAAGATGATGATTCGAAGTCTACAGATCAGAGGCAATAAAGGTCAATGATTGGCATCCTACTATATGTGAAAACATCCATACCAGATTTAATGTAGGTAGTTGGACAGGTGGCACGATTTCAAGCAACACCAAAGGAGTCACATGTGTTAGCAGTGAAGAGGATTTTCAAATATCTCAAAGGAACATAAGATTTTGGACTATGGTATCCAAAAGGAAATGATCTATCACTTATAGCCTAGACAAATGAAGATTGGGCAGGTTATATTGATGACTGAAAAAGCACCAGTGGAATAACATTCTACTTGGGTGACTATTTAGTATCATGGCTAAGAAAGAAACAATCATCAGTATCTTTATCTACAGCTGAGGTAGAGTATATTTCAACAACATCATGTTGTACACATGTTCTTTGGATGAAACAAACTATGAAAGATATACAGGTTGAGTATGATGAGCCCATTCCAATCTATTGTGATAATACAAGAGCTATTAGTATCTTGAAGAACCTAGTGATGTACTCCAAAACGAAGCATATTCCAATAAAGTATCACTTTATATGGGAGAAGGTTGCAGAAAAGAACATCAAAGTTGAGTATGTGAGCACAAAAGAACAAGTGACAGATATATTCACAAAACCACTTCCATGGGAATCCTTTGAATATCTTCACCATAGACTTGGAGTTATTTCTACTCCAAAATGAATGTTCTTTTATTGCTTATCTTATATGTCTTAGATTTACATGAGGAATCACCATACGAGGATAGTTCAGTCAGGGGGAGCAACCCCGGATGGAAAGATACCTTTTCCATTGATGAAAAAGGGGGAGATATTTATCAGATGTAGAGGACAGAGGCATGGTTCTATGGGGAGCATGAGTGATATGATTCCAGTATTTCATCAGAGTGTTTCCATCAATGCCAAAGGGGGATATTGTTGATTAAGGTTGGGTGTTATTGATGTCAACCCTTGAAGAAAGCCCCATAGCACAAATGTTAGGTAATGGACCCAAAATTGTTTGATGTAAAGATGAGTCATTATTGTCTTGTCATGGTTCATAATAAGTAGAAATGGATGAACTCCAAAGTGGTCCCCTTATGGTGAAATCCCTCACGGGAAGACACTTTGCAGATTGAGTTATTTTAGAAGTATGGTGTGCCATTTTTTCCATAACTCCTTTTTCTGAGAGGTTCCAAGTAGTGACACCTGGAGAAATTGCATAAAACGCACTAAAGAATATTTTATATCATTTTTAGATATTTATTCATTACAGATACAAAGTTATGATTATTTCAAGTTAGGGTTGTTGACTAATCCAAAACTAGTCTTGTGAGACTAAAGAAACGTTTGATGAAAATTCTAGTCTCCTGTTGTTAAAGTTAAGGAAGGTTTGCAGGTATGTGATCATATACACCGGGTCTATTACAGAGTTACAAATCATATTTGGATGATGAAATTGATGAGGGCTTTTGGTTGAGGTACAAGTTGGGTACATGGTTGAGACAAGTAGTTGATGAGTTGGCACATACATGAGTTGTATAATTGATGATGGTGGTACATATTGATGAGTCATAGTTGATGAGTACTTGACACATGATTGGTACATACTTGGTACATGGTTGGTTGCACTTGTTTATACTACAGTCTGATTACATATTGTTTTGTACAAGTTGGTGCATGGTTGATGCACTTGTTTATGTTACAGGTTGATTACAGGTTGAGGTACAGGTTGATCCATAGTTGATGCATAGTTCGGGTTTATTGGTACATGTTTACAACGGTATATTTCACACTGATAGTGTGACAGTGGTTCCATCATTCTACTTCTACTTCAGGGTAGTTGGATGGGACAATGATAGGTGGTTGTAGCCACCTTCCAGTTGTAGCTGAAGAACACAGGGGGTTGTAGCCTCCTTCTGGTTGTAGCCAGAGAATTGGGGAGTTGGAGCTTCCCTCACGTTGTAGCCTGAGAAACTAGGGGGTTGGATCCTTCTTCCAGTTACAGCTGGAAAACAAAGGAAGTTGGTTCTTCCAATGAATGTAATTCTTCAAGACATATAAGATAAAACATTTTATGGTTTTCTCTTGATTTGGGTTTCCACGTAAAACACCAGTGTACTATGTATGTTTGTGATTGTTCATATATTATTGCTCATTATTGGATAAAAATTCTACATTGATATAACACTTGGATTATTTGAAGAAAAAAAATTATAATTATGCTATTACTGATTCACCCCTCTCTCAGTAATCCAACAGTTTGAGTTTGTAGGTGAGCAGCCAAAAGAAGAAGATGAAGAAATGGATAAAGATTTCAATGAAGACCAGTTTAAAACCATTTTGATGCAATGGAGTTTTGAAGAAATTATATTTTATTCTGAGTTAATGTGGAAGCAGTCCGTTGAATGTATAGCCCAAGCTATGAAGGGCATTGATGATATTTTGCAGTGGTGGCATCAACCCACTGTCAAAGACAAATTTGTTGCAGAAGAAGATGAAAGAAATAGGCACAAGCAACCTGATCAAATTCAGAATAGGAAGTTACAATGACAAAGAAAGAAGGAAAAGCACAAAGCTTTCAATATCAACGCGGAAATGAAAAAAATGACTAGATTAGAATAATACAAAGTTTGGAAGAAGAGAAAGAAGAAACCCAACTCAAGTGAAAAGTTGAAGTCTAGTTTTTTGTTATGTATTGTAAGCCTAGCTGAGACATAGACCAACAGGCATTTGCATTTCTAAATTTATTTTTGTTAAAAGCCATTGGGTAAATCCATTTTTTGATTTCCAAATGCAACACTTAGGATTTATCAGTGCCAGTGTCTGTAAACTTTGAGTTTAAGAGGGAATGTTAGTTGTAAACCTCCAATGTTGAGTTTAAGAGGGAGTGTTAGTTGTAAACCTCAACATAGTACCAGTTGTATGAATCCGTTAGAATTCTCTCTGGTTCTTGATCTTCTTGATTTGCTGGAGCTTATTTAGCTCAACTCTTTTTTCATAATGAACATACTCTGCACATTCTCGTTCCCGTTCTGTCTACTCTTTTTCTTGTTTTCATGCATAGTTTCTTGTTTTGTCATTCTGGTCAATGAAAATAACTCTAAAAAGGACAAGCGAATTTTTAATTCAAGGAACAGGGTGGACACTTAAGAAGGGTGACATGGGAATTTCAGGGTGGTGGCTGGCAGCGCGAAGGAGAACGATCATGTAGTGGGTAGACAATTGAGAACCACGACATGCATAATTTCTAGTTGGTGCTTGACAGCGTGAAGGAGAACCAGTGTATTGACTTCCTCATGTCCTGCATTCCTACACTACGCATCAGTTGGAAGGTATCCTTTCCTCCATTCAAAATGAGTAGATGAGTGACCCAATTGTAGCGATAAATTATTATTTTTATATAAAGTAATTGTATTTCTTTTTTTATTTATCACTCATTCACTTTAGCATTGTAAATGTATTTCTTCTTTATTTATTACTCATTATGAAATAAGATAAATTTCACTTTAGCAGAGTAAATGTATTTCTTCTTTATTTATTACTCATTATGAAATAAGATAAATGATAGTTAAACATTTTTTTTAAATTGACTATTTGTAAATGGTTTATTATTTATAAACTCTTATTTTTAATATAAACTCTTATTTTTTATATAAAATACTTTTAAGAATTCCAAATTTTTTTTTATATAAATTTTATAAACATAAATTTTAATACAAATATTAAGACAACTTTTAAAATATACACTTTTGTTTATATAAATTTTATAAAATTCAAATCAGCTTGAGTGGTTGAGAGTAATAGTCTTTTATAAAAATCAAACTTTAATAATAATGAAAATTTTAATGTTTTTAAAAAAAATACAATTTAAATTTTAAATAAAAAAAATATTATTAAAAAATATAAAAATAAAAAGGATAACATAATGTGTTTGTATAAAAACAACAAATTAAAAAAAATGAATATTTTCTTTTATACCAAATGTAGAGGAATAATTTATTGGAAACATATTATACAAACTTCATGTAATATAGAAGTTCGTTCATGTAATATGGATTTTTTTTATCTTTATGCAATAACTAACACGTGTATGAAATGCAATAGTAATACCAAGATTCTCTTTATGCAATAATACCAAGATTCTCTTTATGTAATATGCCCTCCATTGGAGGCTTCCACCATAATATTTGACTCAAGATAACAACTTTGGAAGTAACAAGTCATAGTTAAGGCTAGAAAATGAATGAAAGTTAATGTTAATTTTAAGGATAACATTTTAATCTACTTCCAAGATACCCTTTTATAACATTTAAATTACCCACTTTATGTAGGAGTTAATTATAAAAGTTATAAAAACAATTTGACATAAGTTAGCTAAGATGAATGTAGCAAAGTTAGTATAGTCAAATATAGTGATAAAATCCTTAACAAATGCCAAAATGTGACATCACACTTGATGAACTTGATGAATGTCATAATTCAACAAAATTGTTAATGCACATCACAATGTGACATGACATTTTATCAATGTCACAATCTTATATAACCATTAATGCATCAAGATGTATCAATATGAAATAAACATCAAGAAACATAGCAAATTCACATAATGTAACCCAAAATGAAAGTCATAATCTGACATAACCATTGAAGAATGTCACAACCCAACATAACATTTGATGTACATTGCAATGCGACAAATACCTTAATGAATGTCACATTGTGACACCACATTTGATTAATGGAATAATGCGACAAAACTCCTAATGAATATCACAATGTGACATCACATTTGATGAACACCACAATATGACATGGACGTTAACGTGGCAAGATGAATTTGACAATTCAAAATTACCAATATGGAATGTCGCAATCTAAAATAACCATTAATGTATGATGCAATCCAACATAACCCTCAATGAATGTCACAATGTGATGGAATCATTTATGAATGTCAAAGTGTGACATCACATTACATTAATGTCACGGTGTGACAAAATCCTTATTGAACATTGCAATGCAACATGAAATTTGATGAACATCACAATGTCACATAACCTTTAATGTAGCAAGATGAATGCTACAATATGAAATTACCATAAAGGGATGTCGTAGTCCAACATAAATCTTGATGAATGTTGCAATGTCACAAAATCCTTTATAAATGTCACAATGTGACATAACATTTGATCAACACCACAACATGACATAACCATTCATGAATGTAGGAAACTGACACAAGTCAAGCAAGACAAATGTATCAATGTCACATAATCATTGATAAAATCATAATAAAACATATCTGTGTTATAAAGTAAGCCAAAATGAATGTTACAATCTTACATAACCATTGAAGAATGTCGCAACCCAACAAATCCATATTATAAAGTAAGCCAAAATGAATGTTACAATCTTACATAACCATTGAATAATCTCGCAACCCAACAAAACCCTGGATGAAAGTTGAAATCTAACAAAACCCTTAAAAATTTCACAATGTGGCAACACATTTGATCAACTCGCAATGTGACAAAACCATTAATGAACATCACAATGTTACATGAAATTTGATGAATCCTATAATGTGACATGGTCATTATCAAATAAAGATTAATGTGATAATCCCAAAAAACATTAAGGATAGTCACAATAAAAAATAACCCTCGATGAATGTCGCG
>ML822046.1:0-52974 GCA_009831015.1 Picea engelmannii | reverse complement strand
ATGGAAGAAGTGGAATTTGACCACTAGAAACCCCTAAAAATTAGGGATTTGTAAAACTATGAATTTCCCCAAGGAGGGAAGGAAAGACCTAGGCACAAGGATGCATATTTTAATAACATATGGAGGAGGCAAGACATTGTTTAATATGTTGGAAAAGAAAATATTTGTTGTTATGAACACTATTAGTGTGAGGGAAAGGATTTTTTTGATCTATGGATGGTGACTATAGCTAAGAAGGATCATTTAGTTTTCCCTTATGGACTCATGGTCGGGCTAGGGGATGAGCATGACAAGTGAACTTGGTTGTTTTGTTCTATGGTTGGGTGGAACGCAGTTGTTCCATTTGTATTCCAACATCAAGTTTCAAATATATATCTTAGCTTGCATCCCTGTGTCAATGTTATATTTATGGTTACGTTAATTGTTAGGAATGTGTTAATTGTGTATACATAAGTAAATCAGTTCTTAAGGTACTGTATAATCATATTTTGCTATGACTGAACATAGTTGAATGATACTGGAAATGTTGCTTATTGAAATATGATGATCGTACACATATCTTTAAATAAACACACACACACACACACACACACACATATTCTCATACAAAAACATAATAGATCTATGTTAGATTCATATTGGCCTTTGATATTATGCATTTGAATTACTATTCAAATATGTACATAACAAAACAATGTAGAAAAATATTTCAATAAGGAATAAACTTAGATGGTGTTCTTATCAATTTGATAACATGCAAACAATAGGTAGAAAGAATAGTAGTATGAATATATTCTTTATATTATCTATTACCACAAAAATATAGTGATTTAGTAGACTACAAAGTGTATTGAAAAAGTAATCATCGTATTCAAATGAATCTTGTTCAAACTTTACAGTTGGAGTATCATAGATCAAGAAATCCACATTCTTCTGTGTTGTAAACAAAACACTAGGAAAGTCTCTACAAATTTATGTATGTAGTTGAAGATTAATTCATGTATAGATCGTTCAAGGAAGGACATCCGATTACAATCAATCTGATTACACAATCCACAATCCGATTACACCAACTTGCACAACCTGCAAAAGAAGTAAAATGAGGGTTTAGTAACTGTGATAGCATTTTAATTCTATGGAAATCAAACAATAAGAATAAGACAAGGAAAAAACTTATCTTGAGTCCCGATGAAAACCAGATCGCCTTTGGTTCCTTGTGAGAAAATATATCCCTGATCCAGGAGGAGGAGGAGTGGACCCAAAACTGACTGATGGGTATGCTTGCAAAACAAAAAGGGCCCACCATTAATTTCATATATCCGTGCATAGCAATTTTCATTTGTAAAATAGAGGAAGAGACATTAAGAAAATAAGTGAAACCAATTATCATCAAAATAGACCGTTCATAGAGTGATCAAATAGGAAGACCATAAATATAATTCTCCAAACCCTGTGTAGAGGACCAAATAAACAAAAGGAGTTGATTGTGACAAGATCAACGATTAAACAAAAATATCATCTAATTCCCCATAATCACATAGTTGGAATTTCCGATTTGGAGTAACGATTACAGTGAATAATTATTAAACTAATAAGCATTCTTAGAGGCGCACAATATGCGACCTGAGTATATTAACAATAGAGGGATCATTAAATCTAAACAACATTACATAAAGGTAAAATACGAAAGTATGAGTGCATAGAAATTTATGGTAAGAACCAAATTTGTAGGTTAAAATATAACTATGCAAAAACGTGTTTGAGCCCTACAAATTTTGTTCCGAATACATTCAACATATGATTAAACAAGGATACCCTCTCTTTTTCTAGTGTAGAGTGGTTGACACAGACAAGGCCTTTCGTAAACGACTTAATATTATAACTGTATCAGACGAGAGATCAAGTAAAGGATGCTGCCGAGGTGGCCGCGGGAACAAACCATGATTATTATTGGCAGAGGAAATTATTTATAACCAGAGGATACAAACAAATTTGTTGCTAGATGAATAATATCTTGTTAATATATATACATAATGTAAATTACGAAATTTTCCTATAGATTTTTAAAAATTCAAGTATGAATAACATCAACCAGTGTAGTAAGCTTTGAGATCTTTGGATGACTTCCAAAGTGTAAGAATACCAGTGATAGGAATGGTGAATAAAATAAAATGATAAAATCAAAGGGTTCAATTTTATATTAACGATTTGGGCCATGGTCTAACTGGGAAGGTACCACAAATGACTATAGGCTTGAAGACTGACAACCAACGGAGAGAAAACCACAATAATCCTCAAACTCGAGTGTTAAATATATATGTTTTCACCCAACTTACAAAGGGAAACATAAACAGAGTAGAATACTGGGAGGAAAACGTATACAGAGGCGCAACAAACATACATTGTCAACCCTCAAACAGAGAAGAGAAACATGAGGTATGTTACATGGAACCTCTCCTTGATTTACATTGAACCCCTCAATCATTTACATTGCACCAGAAAGAGAATAAAATTTACGCAATACTTCTCAAAGAGAATAGAAGCAACATAATGTTTACTCACCCTTGCGCATAGAGAACCCCAGATGTGCATTGCCTCCTTCCATCGCTCACTAGAGTCGAGCTTTACCAAATCACCAGTCATATACATTGCAAGGGAAGTTTTGTGTTACAGACTAAAGGGGCAAGAACGAATAACAAGTGTCACCTCGAGGTCCTCACTAGAGGAGTAATAGTGGATGGTACACCCCATACTACTTCCATGTGAAGTTGAGGGAGGTGGTGAGCCTACGTTGGGAGTTCTCTCCTAAGTGCCAGTTCTGGAAGATACGGGATAGGCTTCACCATTAATGGACCAGGCTAGGAGTAAATATCTATAAGCTAGCACGAAGTAGGCTCATACCCAACCTATCATCAACCATAACATAATTTTTGAACCACTTAAATGATGGGTTATGTTTAATCCTAGTGGTAACCCTAGAATGACAAAACTATGTTAATAGTTAGGTAGGGTTACTAACATTATGTCTAGGTACAATTCGCTGCACTATGATAAAGCAATATGTTTTATGGGTAAAATTAAATCCTATCAATTAGGAATTATGCCTCCTATTTCAACACTATGCCTATATCTGTTGATCTTGTGGCCATGATTTTAGAGCACTCATACCTTGTATAACGTATTTTGTTACGCGATTTAATGTGGATAGCATGTCTTGACATAGACTTGGTGGTTATTCTAAGGGCTATGATGGTCATGGTCACAAAACTCTTCAATACAAATAAGTGTGTGATTTATAATCCAATAACGACGCTATAATGAAATATAACAGTAAGAGACAAGTGGAATTTAAATCTCCTATGACCTTTAAGAGGGATAATGACAAAGAAGTGAAATTGCTATGCATAGAATAAATGAATAAGATATATTTAATGGATTGTCTCTGTGTCACAAACAATGATGGAGATTCAAGGGACTTTAATGTCCCCTAACCATTTTTTTTAATTTGGGAAATTTGGGGTACATTACATATAGTATTAGATTTGAAGATTACAACACTTGGACCTTAGGGCAAGGCTAATTTTTTTTTTTAATTCTTTTATTTATGTTGAAGAAAAACTAACAAATATGTTTACTGTTACAAACAAAAAAATAAAATAAAATTGTTGGTTTGTTGTGATAATGTCAGCACAAAATGAAGAAGAAATAAGACCCGAGGAGAATCCAAATCAAGGAATTCCTAAAGAATTAGAGCATAACAATGAAAGAAGTTTAGGAACCCAGGTTTTGGAAACAATGAAGAAACTCATCGTGGAATTACAAGTGTTTAAAGAAGATAACGAAAAGATGAAAAAGGCAGAGGAAGATCAGTTAGAAATAAATGAAATGATGCTATGCAGTATAGTAACCAGGAGGATCCCAAATAAAAATGACAAAAAGGAAGAAGTCAACAAAAGGTCCTCTAAAAACTATGGTCATGAAACGGAAAATGAGGATAGTTCTTTCGAAGACACACACATGATAGGAAATAAAAAATCCACAGGAAGAAAAATAAAACAAGTAGAATACTTATTCAAGAAAATATTTTTTTCCACCTTTGATGGAGAATCAAGGACGGGTGAAGAGGTTGAAGCATGGCTACTAGATATAAAGAAATACTTCTAGATTTACGACTACTCTAGTAATATGAAAGTCAGAATGGCCATTTACAACTTGAAGGGAAAATCAAGTATCTGGTGGCAAGAGATGAAATTGGCTAAGGGATTGAAAGAGAAACAAATGGAATGGTCATATTTTAAAAAATATTTCAAGAAGCAATATTTGTCAAAAAGCTATTACGAAAGAAAAACTAAGGAATTCTATGAGGTAAGACTCGGACAAATGACCATGGGCGATCTGACAAATAGATTTCTAGAACTATCGAGATTTGTGCCATACATCAAGGAATAAAAAGTAAAGATACAACGATTCTTAAGTTGTCTACCACATTCGTACAAAGATAGAATTGAATTTGACAATCCCAAGTCTTTAAATGAAGTTCTTAGAAAGGATCGAATTTGTTATGATCAATACAAATAGAGGTTTGAAGTTCCCAAGGCATGGAAGGACAAGAAACATGACAGAATGAATCAGTGAAAGAAAGGCTTCCAACCAACCCCTTTAAGTAATATGGAAAAAAAGTTTCCAAAAGAAGGACTATCATTCAAACACCTAGAGCACTCAAGGGGGAGGTAGGTTAGTTAACCTGGGAGTTAAGAATGTTGGGTACATCCCCAAAGAACCATTGAAGTGTTGGGAGTGCGAAGAACCTCACTTGAGGAGAAATTGTCCACGCTTAATTTCCATAGCAAGAACTTCAGTCCATAACCAGCAAGAATCTTCGACAATAGAATATATGGGAAGAAGCGTGCACATAATTAATGTAGTTGTAGATGGTAGGCAAGATGATCATCAATCCACTATCGTGGAGGTTGAAGGTAAAATTCATGATAACCACATTTCCATATTAATTGAACCAGGATCTAGTCTGAGTTATGTTACTCCTAGTATAGTTGAATTAGACAAGCTCAAGAAAGTAAAGCATGCTATGTTCTGGTTAGTACAATTAGCAACAGGGACCAAGAGAAAGGTATCATATTTTATTCCTGAATGTGAACTCAATGTAGGCAGTCAAAGTACAAATTTAGATCTGAAAATTTTACCTTTGGGGTCTTACGATTTAATCATTGGAATGGATTGGTTAGAGAAACATAAAGTAATATTAAATTGTTACGAAAGTCACTTGTTTATAGAGACGAAAACAACACAGTTAGGATGATACAAGGGATTAAAAAACTAGTTTTGGTTAGAGAAATATCATCCATGAAGTTTAAGAAATGTATGAACAAAGGTTGCCAAGTTTATCTTGTTCAGGTAACTAATCTTTTAGAAAAGGAAAAAAAACCCAGTTTACAGGACTTTGTAGTCCTACATGGGTTTAGAGATGTATTTTTGGACGAAATACTAGAACTACCTCCAAGAAGAGAGATAGACTTCTCTATCATTCTACTACCTCGTGTTATCACACATTCTTACAGGGGGGATGTTTTTTCTTTGGATTTGTCCATTGGATTAAAAATGCGATATAAAGGGGGATTAAAAACCCACAAGTGTGTTTCATCCAAATTCAGGGCGTGTTGTGCTAAGGCACGCACATATCGGGAAAGCGGAGAATGCCACTTCGGGGATTTTGAATTGAGGAAGGCACGCAACACCCCGAATCCCTGAGAAGAGAAGTCCTAAAACATTCATGGATAGAGCCCAAGGTTGCATGTAGGTAAAGGTGAAGAGTTCATGTGAGCTACGCCAAGGGACAAAATGTCGGTGTTGGTCGGAAAAAGAGGCCACCACATTTTCCAGGTGCCAAGTCGACTCAGTCACATTTCAATCTCTATGCAGGTAGTTAATGAAGCTGGGGAGGTGGTTGAACATCATGTCCCCCATAAACAGAAAGCTTGGAAAGGGATGGCAGACTGCCTGAGCTCGATTCTGACAGAGGCTGCATGAACAGTCTGACAGAGAAGATATCCAGGTAAATCCTCGCACCTGGCAGAAGCTACATACACAACCTACCAAAGAAGACTCAGACTCAACGCCTTGAATGTGGTAGATCGATCACTCCTATGCGGTTGTCGGTGGTTTTTAGAATAAATATGTAGTTCTAATATTTTTTTATGTTCGATGGTTAAGCTAGGCTCCTGCATTGTAAAGTTTTGATGAAGCTTTGGTTCTTCTAGTTATGTATCTTGATTTGAGACTTCTTGTTTAATGAAATTCAACTTCTATTTCCATCTTATTTGCCTCTGATATGGAAGTGTCCATGATTGAAGGATTCATATTGACTGTTATAGATGTGTTTCAATGTATGTTTGATCGCATTTCTGTTTTAACACTCAGTTTCCTGAAACTTCGAATCCAAGAGGATCTTGTTTTCTGAGTTTTTCTTCCTTAGGCTGCTAGAAGATCGGATCTCCATAGTATAACTCTACATTCTCCTCACCAGTTCTTCCTCCTACTCACTTTACTACAAATTACTGACTGAAGTTCGATCAAGACCTCACCTACTTGTGCATGTTGGTCCACGTTTTCTGAGTTAAAACGATATTGTCTTGAGTCTGCGCCCATTCAACCTCTTTAAAACCATCTTGTGACATATAAAACTATGATGTGTACTGGTATTACCTCCAAAGAAATATGAAGGTGACTTCTAGTTCTAACACCTAGATCTACCCTGATATCTAAGGCACCTTATAGAATGATTCTACCCAAATTAATGGAACTAAAAATTCAGCTGCAAGAACTGCTAGATAAACAATATATCATACCAAGTGTCTCACCTTGGGGAGCACCGGTTCTCTTCATTAAAAATAAAGATGGGACCTTGAGACTATGAATTGACTATCAATAACTAAATAAGATGACGATCAAGAATAAGTGTCCTTTACCTAGAATTAACGGACTGTTTGACCAAGTTGGAGGATCAAGGATCTTCTTTAAGTTAGATTTAAGGCCTGGTTATCACCAAGTCAGAATAAAAGATGAAGATATAAATAAAAAAACATTTAGAACACGTTACAGATGCTATGATTTTTTCATAATTTTGTCTGGTCTTACTAATGCACCGACAACCTTTATGTCTTTGATGAATAGTATATTCAATCAATATCTGGATAAATTTGTGTTGGTGTTTATCGATGATATTTTAGTTTACTCAAAAACATAAGAAGAACATGAAGAACATCTGGAAATAGTATTGCAGACCTTAAGGAAACATAAATTGTATGTGATGTTTAATAAGTGTGACTTCTACCAAAGAAAGATACAGTACCTAGCACACATTATATCTGAAGATGGTATTTCAGTTGATATAGAAAAGATAAAATCCATTATGGAATGGCCTATCCCTAAGGATGTAGCAGACATCATATCATTCATGGGAATTACTGGTTATTACCGAATATTTATTGAAGTATTTTCTAAGATCGGGCATCCAATTACATCCCTACAGAAAAAGGGAATAAGATTTACTTGGTCACAAAAGTGTCAGGACATCTTTGATAAATTAAAAAGACTGTCAACTACAACAACTATCCTAAGGGTAGCAGATCTCGATAAATATTTTACAGTTTGTGTGGATGTAAGAAAAGAAGGCTTGGGAGGTGTTCTAACACAAGATGGACACGTAATCTGTTACGAATCACGTAAATTGAAAGAATATGAATGAAATTACGCTAAACATGATTTGGAATTAGTAGTCATAATTCATGCTTTGAAAATGTGGCGAAATTGTTTAATGGGGAGAAGGTTTATGATGCTAATCGACAACAATGGTGTAAAGTTTTTATTCAGTCAAACAAATCTCAACGCAAGGAAAGTGAGATGGTTGTCCTTTTTAAGTGAACTTGATTTCGAAGTAAGACACATCAAAGGTAAAGAAAACAAATTTGTTGATGCTCTAAGCCAGAGGACTAACAAAATTTATGAGATAAGTGTTATCAAAGCATAAAACGACATCGAACAAAGAATAAAATCCTCAAGCAGTAATGATGAAAAGTACATCAAAACAACAATAGAATTGCAGGACAATGCAGAAAAAATGAACAAAATAGATCTGCGTTTAGATAAAAATGGACTTCTGAGGTTCAAAAATAGGTTGTATGTATCTAATTCTACTGATTTAAAATCAACAATTCTTGACAAATTTCACAAAAGGCCGCTTTCTAGTCATCCAGGATACTAGAAAATGATAAGAGCCTTAAGAAAATTGTTTTATTGGCCTAACATGAAGAGTGAAATAGATGAATATTTATCTAAATGCTTAGATTGTCAACAGGTAAAGGATGATTATTAGCATCCAGCTAGTCTTCTATATCCCCTACCTATACCATAATGGAAGTGGGATATTATCTTGTTGGACTTCATCACAGGTTTGCCTAAGACTCAAAATAAAAATGACTCGATTATGGTAGTGATTGATAAACTTAGAAAATATGCACATTTTATACCTGTGAAATATACTTATAAAGTAATTAATATTGCTGAATTTTTTATGAAAGAAATATTAGATTGCATGGAATTCCTAAGATGGTGATCTCCGATAGAGATGTCAAACTTACGTCAACATTTTGGAAGGAATTGTTTGTAGGATTGGATACTAACCTGAATTTCAGCACAAGCTACCATCCACAAACAGATGGGAAAATCGAACAAACAAAACAGATTGTGGAAGACATGTTACGAATGTATGTAATAACAAAACCAACTAAGTGGGAGGAGTACCTACACTTAGTTGAATTTTCTTACAATGATGGCTATTAGACATAAGCCAAGATGAGTCCCTTCGAAGCATTATAGAAAAGGAAATGCAAAACCCTGATTATCTGGGATAATCCAGTTGATATTCTTATGATGGGACCAAAAATGCTCCAGGAAATGGATAAAATGGTAAAAAGGGTACAACAAAATTTAAAGGAGGCCCAAAACCGACAGAAAAGCTACACAGATTTAAAAAGGAGACACTGATAATTTGAAATTGGGGACCATTTGTATCTTAAAGTCAAGGCAAGGAGGAGCTCTCTAAAGCTAGAAAATTGTTCAAAGTTGGCACCCAAGTTTTGTGGCCCCTTCAAGATTTTAACTCGAATCGGACCTATGGCATATCAACTAGCACTTCCTGCAAACTTAAAAGTTCATAATGTTTTTCATGTTTCCTTATTAATAAGGTATATTCATGATCCTACTCACATCATTGATTGGAACATGGTGTAGGTGATACTAGAAGGTGAGTTATAAGTAGAATCTATGCACATTCTGGACAGGAAAGAAACAATACTACGGAACATAGCCATCACCCAGGTAAAAGTGCAATGGAAGCACTTTATCCCTCAGGAGGCCACTTGGGAATTAGAGGAAGATTTGTGGAAATCTTATCCAACCCTATTCCGAGAGAGGAATGAACATTGATGACAATTTTGTACTTAAGGAGGAGAAGATGTAATATCCTCAAATTTTAGAATATTAAATTCTAAGTGAACTTTGAAATAAACTTCCATTTTTGGAAAATTCAGATTTGGAAATTATTTGCCATTTATGGAAAATCTAAATTCAGAATTTTGATTGTTGTAATTAATTATTTGATGAATGTTGGGAAAATATTTGACTTTCCCAACTATCCTCTTTTATTTTGACACATGTGTAAGACAAACTTTTAATAAATTAAATGTTGGAAGACAAATGAAACAACTAGGTTAAAAATAGTTGGCCATGACTCCATGAGTGGGGAATAGGTTTGAGTTACCTCAAGGTTGATTTTTACAAATGGCAGAAGTGAAATTTGACCACTAGAAGCCCCTAAAAATCATGGATTTATAAAGATGTGAATTTCCCCGAGGGAAGGAAAGCCCTAGGCACAAAGATACACAATTTAGCAACATATGGAGGAGGCAGGAAGTTGTTTAGTATGTTGGAAAATAAAATCTTTGCTGTTATGATCACTATTAGTGTGAGGCAAAGGATTTTTATGATCTGTGGATGGTGACTATAGATAAGGAGGTGCTAGCGGTAAAAACCCTCTATGGCTACACTAGGTTTTACAATGTAGACAGATCAATAATCATTTAAAAGTATCCTACTTCTCTAACTACCCCAAACATATCCCAGACTCATATAGGAAAAGAAAAATGAGAAGAATCGAGTAAATATACCTCTACTCCGTGTCCGGTGATGATCCTCTCGCACTTGATAGCTTTGCTGGTTGCAAACCTCCTCCCAAGGTTGGCCTGCATTCAAATATAGATAAACAGAAAACTACAAGCATGCAATTCATATACAAATAAAGGGTTAGATGTTAGAATAAAACATAAATCAAATGAAAACATTCGATGCATCATGTTTTGGGATAGGAAAAGTACTTCTTTTATTGATAATACAATGATTACTTACAACCAAAGTCGGCTACTACTCCTGGAACCTGGTCTAGGCTCCTATTCACCAAGCTCCAAGTGCACCTCCATATGGATTCTCCTATCAACCTTCTTCTTGGGAAGTATGATGGGTTTTTTATGGAGGAAGGAAGGAAAATTGGGGAATTCAGAGGCAATTCTCACAAAAGGGGCCGCAAAATGCTTGGGGCACAGAGGTGATGTGAAACGGGAAGAGTTTCACTGTTCTTATGTATAGATGTGGAATGAGACCCCAACACCTCCTTTTATATGACAAAAGGATGGTTATTTGGTTGGCTGATGGACTATAGGCAGTGGTTTAGTTGGGAAACTACCCAATAGCCCGTAATCTCAACGAAATCCTTGCAATTTTTTATTTTTTGCAACTTTTTCAAGTATACGCAGGTTGTAGTGGCGAAACATGCATACGTACGTGGGATGTAGTGGTACAACAAGTTTATTTATGTGGGTAGTATTGGTGCAGGGCACGTACATCTTCAAAAAATGATTTTTTAAGAAGAGAAACTCAGTGATGGCTTGGAAAAAATGAAAGTAAGAGGGCCAAATGTTAGGTATGAATATGTAGATTAATTTAGGGTTATAACAGATGCCCCATAATGTGTGAGGTCATAAGAGCATATGATGGCCGAAATACATTCCAAAATATTCACCAATGTACGAAACAAGTGAGCCCGGGACCAGAGTTCAGGAGGTGCCATTTGCAAAAATAACAATTGTCTCTCCAAGGCGGGCATACCCATGATCGGGATGAAATAAATCATGGCTGCAAATCAAATACACTATAGATCCATGTCATATAACTATATAAAGTGTAGTCATGAGAAATACACAATGTATCTACATCTCAAAATAAAAAATATACAAGTATAGTATCCATCTTCAAGAAGCCAACAACGCCTGATGGCTGGAGATCAGGTATTCATATCTCGAGCAACAACTTCAAGATATTCAAAACTCAGGTAGGAGTACAATTTGAGTGTATTAATTCACTACCCAAATGCCTTCGATGACTCGTCGAGAAAAGACAAGAGGATCTTGATGATCAGGCAAAGAACTTCATTGATTTCGAACAAGGACTTGATTGGACTTTTGGGATGGTCAGGCATGAGGTCAAGAGACAAATTGAAGAAAGGACTACTCAAGTTGGGTGAAACTTCCCTTGGACAATAGTATGAAATATGATCAGACTCATGCAACATGACATTGACATAAGTTTATGATGCAGGAGGAAACACAAACTCTCCATTGTTTGGAAGAGTAACCAAACAGAGGATGACAGAACTCTATGTAGTGATAACAACTTACTAAGGTCATATTCGATCCCAAAGGTTGAAAAACAAACAGAAGGTTGTGCTTTGTCCAAGGGAAACTCATTGTGCTATCAAAAAAGAATATATATTTCTCGTTCCCTCTTTTTTGGTTTTTTTTTTTTGTCTTTTTCAATTTTTTAAAGATATTGAAAAAGAATAAAATAATGATACATTACAATGGAGGAATGAGTGTCACAAGCATACCAGTTCCAAGAACAAGGAACACACTAATTCTCAAAGAAAGGAGACATGCGTAGGAAAAGGACACTCAGGAAAATTCCTCCATGGGTCGAGGTGTCAGGTCGCAGAGGAAAAGTTCTACAACGCTTGCGTATAAGGCATTATTCAAAGGTTCAGTAGAGAGGAACATGGAGCCGGCATTAGGCCAAATACGCAGATATGAAAATGAGATTAGCAAGTCACAAAGAAACCCCCTTCAATGTAATTTTAACGAGCCCAAAGAAGGTAAGATCGATAGTTTTTTCACATTTAAAGAGTCTGAAAAAACGTAAAAGAAGACTCCACTGGGGTACCTTTTTCGGAAATAGTCTACTCGATTTGAAAAAGGGGTAAACTAGCACTAAACATACGTCTATTCATAACCATTTTAACGAGTGTGACAAAGACAAGATCACTCGAAAATATTTTCAATTTTAAGGATTCTGAAAAGAGATTAATTATGGACTCACAACCTTTTTCTAGATTTAGTGTCCTTAGCCCGAAAAAGTATAAAATTTACTAAGGAGAAATCTCTTGGTGAGATAAATCTCCCGAGGTGTACCTTTTTCCTCCATAATCCATAGGCTGAAAAAAGGGGTAACCTCATACCAGTAGATGTTCTTCTGTAGCAATTTAATGAGTGTGAAGGAGCAAGGTCACTTGACGATCTTTTCAATTTTAAGGAGTCTGAAAAGAAATTAACTATGGACTCCATGGGGGATGTTCTTCTAGACCAATTTAATGAGTGTGAAGGAACAAGGTCACTCAAAAATATTTTCAATTTTAGGGAATCTAAAAAGAGCTTAACTATAGACTCCATGGGGGTTCCGTTTTCGTAAATTTAGTCCCTCAGGCCCGAAAAAGGGTTAAACTTATACCTGAGAATACTCTTCTAGCGAACCGAAGTTCCTAGAGTATACCTTTGTTTGTAAAATTGACCATCTAGACTGAAAAAGGGGTAAACTACCATCGGACAGACATGCCTTCAAATTTGAGTTTGGCGAGCATGGAGGACAACAATATCGCTCAACAATATTTTCATGTTTAAAGAGTCTGAAGATGTCTTAAAGAATACTCCAATAGGTTACTTTTCTTAGTTAATCCAGACAAGATTGAAAAGCATAAATATAGTCTCGTCGGATGTTGCTTTCGGATTTCAAAGCGAGCTTGAAACACAACAAAGCATGCTCATTTTTGGGAGTCCCGAGGGTGAAGCCAAGAGTGATGATGGATCAGACGAATGTGGCTCAAACTTGTAATCATGACAAGACTAATAAGGAATCACGAGCCTAAAGTCATTAGAGACAACATGGACGCCAAAATGAAACAAGGATCTATCTAGGGAATCCATGTAAAGGTAGGCTCTACCAAACAATTACGACACATATAAAGCAACAATGACTATTCGGTGTCACACTTCAGTGGGATCGACCCTATGGAAAAGAGAAAAAGACAACGAGATGAAGAAAGTGGAGATGGAATCCTAACTTATATGCAAAAAGTTGGAAAAATGAATTTTACCAAAGGACCTTTGAAAGAGACCTATCTCCCAAAAAAGTCACCGAACCAAAAGGAAAACTGCATCATAACATCCAATCAAAAACTCAAGAACCAAATTAAATGATTTTCAAGCCATAATAAATGACAAAAGGGTTCAAAAAAGTGGCAAAAAGGGCCAAAAGAGTCTATAAATAGAAGCTGACAACTCATTTTCACCATTGCAATTTGAAAATTAACCAAAAGGAAAAAAAGACCCCTTTGCTAAAAGAGATGATTCTGGGAGATTCAAAGGACGAAACGAACTTTTGCTCAAACCAAGTAAGCATAAACTCATCCCTCTTGCATTTCAATACTTCTTTTATACATAGTTTTTAGTTTTTTGGGGGGAGCGCCTGTAATATCCCCTGGTAGTGCCCCAGTTATATTATGAATTGTAATCATGTTTTGTAGGTTGGAGAGCCAGGTATTGATAAGATGGTGGGATTATGTGTTTATTAGGTTCGAGAGCCTAAGTGTTAAGGCCAGGAGCCTGATTTTGTATATGTAATTATGCATATCATTAATATAATATATAAACATCGTTGCGTATCGATCGACCATGAAGAAAGAGTGATGGCAGACTAAGCTTCCACAGTATGGGTAAGGGAGAGGGGGCTGGGAGGTTGGAAGAGGGGATAATATTGAGGGCTTAATTCCTCAGGAATAATAATTTATTATTATTCCAAAGTTGTGTGGAAGGTATGTTTTTATCCTAAGTCCTAGGAGAGGCAACACATGCAACCCCAACGTGTGCAAAATGGAACACATACTTGTTTGAGTGCATGTAGCTTCATGGGCGACAAGTGTCAGCCTAGGCACATGCAATTTAAACCAATAATTGAGCTAGGATGGGGGTTCATCCTCTATTCTATCGTCGACTGTCTAAATTTTTGGAGTCTGTGAACGACCTCTACTTAATTTTCCTGTCACGCAATCCTAAAAACCAGAACCGAAAGTCATTGGAATCCTTCTCGAGAACCGTTTTGTCTCTACACTGGACCTCTACATAGCCACACACCTCTGAAGCTGACCCATGTCTTTTGTGAAACCTGATCAATTGCCTATGTCGAGTGTGTTATAACAGTGGGTTGTTGTGGCCATGCAGTCACTTGGCTGAGTCTGATTCGCTACCATCATCCATTCCTTGTTGAGCCTTGTTGTCCTCCTTATGCTGGAATGGAGCTAAAGAAGTAGGATGTCAGGCCTGTGTGCAACACTCTCTCCAGGTGAGAGAATGCGCGGAGGAAGTGAGAACTCCTGGAAGGAGTCATGTAGCTTCCACAAAGCTTAGAGAATTCCAGTCAGGTCTATTGTTGAATCCCAAGGCAAGGGAGGTTTAGCAGTCGAAGGACTGTCTTGGTGACAATGAAGGTGTATACTGATGGGGTGGGACATGCATGTGGGGAATGACAGTCTATGAGTAGTGGGCATAGGTGGCTCCTCGGAGAGCATCCTTCCTCATAAACTGTGTGTCTTCCGTTGAGATTGCCTAGCCTAGGATTCCCTTTCCCATTGGATCTTAGTCCCAACTCGGGGGTGACCTACTGCTGAGAGTGATGAACAATGCACTCTAAGGATGGGAGGTTCATGGATGGTCTACACGCAGTTGGTGGTGTATTATAGTTTCAAATATAAGAATCATTATGTGTTTTAATTATGTACTTAATTAAAATGCATGTTTTGTGATACTTGTAATATTATGATGTATTTTGTTGCTAGTTTGAATTGTTGTTAATTTTGTTTAAGTCTGTATGACAATAGCAAATCCATGTCAAATGTCTTAATTTGATTTAATGCTTATTATTTATAAATAATGCATGTTATATATTTAAATATGAGAATTTTCCGTGAAGTATCATTTCCCGACAAGTGGGTTGATGGCCAGGGACATTACAATATGGTATCATAGCCATGTTTTCAACGCTAAGCCTGGATGGGCTAGATAAGTGGTCTTTGGACCCAAGGTTTCAAGTGGAAATGGTGTTTGGAGGAACCAATTTCGAACCTTAGATTGTTTTTGAGTGCCAAGGGGTTACATTGGTTGTGTTACGAAGCTCAAGAGGAGTAGTGCTAGAATAAAACTGCAGTCATCATGGTATTTGACCATATAGAGAGAGTGCTCAACACTTGGGGTGTTGGAGTCATAGGATTTGTTCGGACGGAAGGGAAATTCAGTACTATCATCAGATCTAGAGAAGGTACAGGAGGGTTATCTTGGAAGCCCTTCGGATTTTAGAAATTGGGAGAAGCGAGGTGCGCGGAGGCATAAACACCCAAAAACCCGAAGTCCCGAGGGGGATCTACACCGTAGATCTAGAGAAAAGAGCTTGTCCATTGGATCAATCAACAGAGAATATTGTAATTTCGGGAGTTCAATTGTTGGGAGAAGTGGGATGTGCCATTGCACAAACTCCTAAAGTTCGAAGTTCTAAAGTGAAAGAGTAGACATGGTGGGGTCGGATGACGTCGCTAGTATTCTGCCATGTGGCATCCTGTGTGAGCAGGGTTAGTGGGGACCGAGTTTACGTAATGTAGTTATGGGTCGAAGAACCCATAGTGGCATGGATCAAGATACATCAAGATCAACGGCCAGGAGACATTGCAGGGACCCAAGTTGCATGGAAGATAATTATCCAAGGCAGTCCCACAATCCAAACCGTGGTTATGTGTCAGCGTCAGGAGAATTGCGGAATGAAGGCTATGTTACACCAAAACCACCGTTGCATGCCCCCACAATTGGGAAAACGATAAGTGATGTAAGGTAATGATGTCACCTAAGGTGACATGGAAGTGTTCGGGGTGGGCGGATGTGAAATCTTATGAAGTCCCGAAGCACCGAAACTCAAATGCCTGAGGTTCCACAATGAGTGTCAGTCGTTGGATGTTGGGTAGATGTGGATGGTTTCTCCGCCCTACGTCACGAGTTCGTTAGTCCAAAATTCAGGAAGTTGTTGTGAAGTGATTTGAAACCTCCCAAAATGCAAAGTCATGAAGCACCCTTTTTTCTAAGTGAGTGGTCACGACTCATGATCACGTGGGTTGGGTATTAAGAGAGAAGGGGATAGAGCCCAAAGGATTGTTACAGAGCCGAGTAGAGCTCGGAAAATTCATGAAATATGAACGTTTTGTTAATTTAGATTTGTTTATGAATGTTGTGGGATTTGTTAAGGAATAATGGCCTGACAAATTTCGGTCGTATAGACATTGTGTTTGTAGAAGTTTAGTGAGCGCCAGAACCGAGTAGAATTTCCACTAAGTGCAAAAGAAATGGAAGAGACACAAAATTATTCTAGTTTAGAGAACAAAGCTAAAGGGATGGATTTCATTTTGGATTTGAAGGGTCGAACTCCAATGGGCATGGAGAATAGATAGATAAGGAAGGGAATATGATTAAGATCATTGAAAAATTGCATAAAGATGCCCAAACTCACCGAACATATAGCATAAATATTAGGAAAGATCAGGATAAACAAGGTGAATTCAACTTAAATTTGATGAAGAGTCTGGAGAGAATAGAAAAGAAGTTGGACCAGGAGAGAGACTTGAGAAAAACTGGGAGTCACCTGACTTCTGAGGGAATAAGATCAAGGAGTGCTGGTAAACACCATCATCACTCCCAAGGTCGCTCCAAGAGGAGGGAACACAGTAGTTCAAGCCCATTTCCTACCAGAAATCACAATAGATCTGGAGTGGATGAACTAAAGGGAGAAATGAACAAGATTAATCCTCCAACGTTTCATGGAGAGCATAAGAAGGAGGAATATGTCGAGACATGGTTTCTTGGCATGAGGAAATGTTTCCAATTGCATAATTATTCCTCTCATGCAGAAGGAAGAATTACAATGTATCCACTGAAGGGACAGGCATCCATGTGGTGGGATCAAATTGTGCAGGTGCAACACATTAGAGAGAAAGATATCACTTGGAAAGGATTCAAGAGATATTTCGAGAAGAAATACTTGACCAAAAGATACTATAACAAAAAGATGAAAGATTTCTTTCAACTCAAGCTAGGTAGCATGATCATTGATGAATACGAACGAAGGTTTTTGGAATTATTGAAGTATGTTCCATTCATCAAGGATGAGACTGTCAAGATTCAAAGGTATATGAGTGGACTGCCACCTTCCATTGGGGACAAGATCCATTATGATTAC
The DNA here is from genome assembly GCA_009831015.1 of Picea engelmannii. NCBI lineage: Eukaryota > Viridiplantae > Streptophyta > Pinopsida > Pinales > Pinaceae > Picea > Picea engelmannii. The sequence continues at coordinate 35,250 of ML822046.1, read as the reverse complement.
CCAAAAACTATGGAAGAAATGATAAGAAGAGAGAAATGCTTATATGAGCAGCAAAGAGAGAAGCCTACTTTCCAGAAGGCTTGGGAAGACAAGAAGAAATTCAATATGGATCAGAAGAAGAAGGGAACTAAGCCACCCTTTTTCAGAAATAGTCCTCAAGGACATCCATCTTTTAGAGAGCCCATGAAGGTTGAAGTAGGTGGGAAAATTCCAACACCACCACCTATGGAATGTTGGGGTTGTAAAGAAAACCATAGGTACAGATATTGCCCCCATAGAAATGGAAAAGTGACAGTTGTCCACAATGTACAACAGGCTGAAACAATGGAGGACATGGGCAATATAATGCCAAGGATCTACACAGCCCTAGACAACAAGCAAGCTGAATATCAGTCACACATGATTGAAGTGGAAGTTATGATTAAAAACCAACCATTTACTATTTTAATTGATTCAGGGGCTAGCCATAGTTATATATATCCTAGAGTGGTGGAAAGTTTTCATTTGTCGAGAAGAAGACACAAAAAGTCTTGGTTAGTGCAGCTAGATATAGGAATGAAGAGGAGGTCACTGAGTTGGTTAAGTCATGTCTTGTGGACATGAATGGACTGAGCACAAAGGATGAATTCAATGTTCTACCTTTAGGTTATTATGAATGTCTAATTGGGATGGACTAGTTGGACCAACACCATGCCATATTGGACTGTCGTAATAAGGCATTCACTTGCCTGGATGAGGAAGAGAATCAGAGAACAGTCCAAGGAATTCCCAGAGCTATTTCTATAAGAGAAATCTCAGCAATGCGGCTGAAGAAGTGCTACAGAAAAGGCTGTCAATTATTTGCAGCCCATGTGGAGGAAGCATCTAAGGATGGGATCTCAAATATTGGATATCATGTGGTACTAAAGGTGTTTGAATATGTATTTCAAGAGGTACCCGGACTACCTCTGAAAAGAGATACTGACTTCTCTGTGAAGTTGATGCCTGGATCAACTCCAATGTCGAAAGCTCCTTACATAATGAGTACGTCGGAGATGAAATAACTGCAAATGAAGCTTAAAGAACTTCTAAATAATGGGTATATAATCCCAAGTGTGTCACCTTGGGGTGCCCCTATCTTGTTCATGAAGAATAAGGATGGGACACTGAGATTGTGTATCGATTTCAGAAAATTGAACAGAGAAACTTTAAAGAACAAATATCCTCTGTTGAGGATTGATGACCTCTTCGATCAGTTGAAGGATGCAAAGATATTTTTGAAGATATACCTCAGGTCAGGATATCACCAGGTAAGGATAAAGGATGAATACATCAGTGAGACCTCTTTTAGAACAAGGTATGGTCATTACGAGTTCACAGTGGTGTCGTTTGGGCTATCAAATGCACCCGTTGCTTTTATGTGCCTGATGAATGGCGTATTCAAAGACTATATAGACAAGTTCATCATAGTATTCCTGGATGACATTCTGGAATATTCCAAGTCAGAGGAAGAGCATGAAAAACATCTTAGGATGGTGTTGTAGGTGATAAGAGACCACCAACTGTATACCAAGTTGAGAAAGTGATCGTTTTATCAGGAGCAGATCCATTGCTCGGGGCATATTATTTCAAAGGAAGGGATAGTTGTAGATCCTGAGAACATTGAGGCCATCAGAGAATGGTCAGCGCCAAAGAACGTGGTAGAATTCAGATTAGCTGGTTATTACATAAGGTTTATCGCAGGGTTCTCGAGGATAGATCACCCTATCACTTCCTTGCAAAGGAAGGAGAAGAAGTTTTAGTGGATAGAGGATTGTGAGAGAAGCTTCCAACAATTGAAGAAAATGTTAACCAATGCTCCAATCTCGAGGATCACAGATCAAAATGAATATTTTGTGGTGTGCACAGATGCATGAAAATAAGGACTCGGAGGAGTCCTCAGTCAGAATGGATTTGTGATCTGCTATGAATCCATAAAGTTGAAAGAACATGAAAGGAGCTACGCAACTCATGATTTAGAGTTGGCAACCATAGTACACACTCTAAAGAAATGGAGACATTACCTCATGGGAAGGAGGTTCAAACTAAGAACATACCATAACAGTATGAAGTACTTGTTTGATCAGCCAACCTTAAACACTAGATAGAGTATGTGGCTAGAGTTTCTCTGTGAGTACGATTTTTATATCAAGCATATCAAATGGAAGGAAAATAAAGTGCTTGATACACTCAGCAAGAGAGTGCATGAATTACATGCTACAACCATTAGCATGTACCAAACTGATATTAAAAGAATAATTTTGGAGGCTGCAAATATAGATTTGCAGTACATGGATTTGGTAGCAAAGATAAAACAAGGTAAGATGCCACATAAAGTGGAGATTTATAAATTGGAAACTGATGGAATACTTCTGCAAAAGAACATAATTTATGTACCTAATTTCCAGGATTTGAAACTTGCGGTTTTTCATGAAATACATAATGTTCCTTATGTAGGGCACCCTGGATATCAGAAAACCGTGGCAGCAGTAAAGAGCCATTACTTTTGGATAGGTATGAAGAAAGAGATTGTAGAATACATCGTTAGATGTATGGAGTGACAAAAGCTTAAAGCTGAGCATAGGCACCCAGCAGGGTTGATGCAACCTTTACCCATTCCTGAGTGGAAGTGGGAAGTGGTGACAGTGGATTTCATCACGGGATTTCCCAGAACCGACCAGAAGCATGATTCAATCATGGTGGTAGTGGAAAATCTTACGAAAGTTGCCCATTTCATTATGTTAAAGACTACTCACAAGGCAACAGATGTTGCTGATATTTTTATGAGGGAAGTGGCATGATTGCACAAAATTCCCAAGACAATTGTGTCTGACAGAGACACAAAATTTACCTCAAATTTTTGGAAAGGGTTATTCAAGGGGTTTAGAACGAATTTGAACTTCAGTACATCTTATCATATTGAGTCTGATGGGTAGACAGAGTGGGTCAATCGAGTGATATAAGACATACTAAGGATGTATGTGATGGACAAACCATCTAAATGGGAAGATTACCTACACTTGGTAGAATTCGCCTACAATAATGGGTATCAAGCATCGTTGAAGATGATCCCATTTGAAGCACTTTATGGAAGAAAGTGAAATACTCCAGTGAGCTGGGATAGTCCAGCTGATGGGGTGGTAGTTGGGCCAGAGTTTCTCAAGGAAATGGAAGAACGGATGATAGAAATTAAGCAAAATTTGAAAGCTTCCCAAAAAAGGCAGGAAATTTATGCTGATAAAAATAGAACCCACAGAGAGTTCAAAGTGGGTGACCATGTTTTCTTGAAATTAAAATCCAATAGAAGTTCCCTGAAGTTGGGAAACTGTGCCAAGTTGGCATCCAAATTTTGTGGGCCATTTGAAATCCTAGAAAGGATTGGGCCAGTTGCATATATGCTTGCATTACCTCCATCCATGACTATACATAATGTATTTCATGTTTCATTTCTTAAGGAATATATACTTGATGCTAATCATGTTATCGATTTGAATGTGATTCAGGTGGAGCAAGAATGTGTCTTGCAAGTGCATCATGTGCACATATTGGACCGGAAAAGAAAACAACTCCAAAATCAAGCCATAGGGCTTGTAAAGGTCCAATGGACCTGGTACGGTCCTAAGGATGCGACATGGAAGCATCATAGATGATTTTAGGGGATAAATTTCTCTCGTGGGATAATTTTCCATGGTTTTTCCAAAAATGAGATTCGCTATTTTAAAAATGATTCGCCCAAATTCTATAGGATAAAATTATTTTACCTTAAAAATTGCGAAAATAATATAAAAACTATATAAAATACTTATAAATCTGAATATTTTTAAAAAAATATCGCCAAACATTTATAGTTGACATATGAAGGATTAGTAATATTCGCCAAGGTTTCTACATTTTAAAATAAATTTCCATACTTAAAATCATCCCTGGGGAGCATAAGGATATTATGCGGGAAGAATACTAGCATCTTTTTGAGAATTTTGAAAATCTTGTTGATGCTATGTAAAGAGTTGCACTTAGGATAGTGCAAAAATAAGGGGAGGGGATTGTAATATCCCTGGGTAGTGCTCCAGTTATATTATGAATTGTAATCATGTTTTGTAGGATGGTGAGCTGAGTATTGATAAGATGGTGGGCTTATGTGTTTGTTAGGCCGGAGAGCCTAAGAGTTAAGGCCAAGAGCTTGATTTTGTATATGTAATTATGCAAATCATTAATATAATATATAAACATCATTGCGTGTTGACTGACCACGAAGAAAGAGTGATGGGGGACTAAGATTCCACAGTATGGGTAAGGGATAAGGGGTTGGGAGGTTGGAAGAGGGGCTAAGCGTGAGGGCTTAAGTCCTTAGGAATAATAATTTATTATTATTCCAAAGTGGTGTGAAAGGTATGTTTTTATCCTAAGTCTTGGAAGTGGCAACACATGTAGCCCCAACGTGTGCAAAAGGGAACACATACTTGATGGAGTGCATGCAGCTTCATGGGCAACATGTGTCGGCCCAGGCACATGAAATTTAAACCAAGAATTGAGCTGGATGGGGGTTTGTCCTCCATTATGTCGTCGATTGTCTGAACTATTGGAGTCCGTGAACTACCTATGCTTAATTCTCCTATCATGCAATCCTGAAAACCAAAACTGAAATTCACTAGAATCCTTCCCGAGAACCGTTTTGTCTCTACATTAGACCTCTACATAGCCATGCACCTCTGAAGCTAACCCGCATCTTCTGTGAAACCTGAGTAGTTGTCTATGTCATGTGTGTTATAACTATGGGCTGTTGTGGCCACACAGTCCTTTGGCTGAGTGTGATTGGTTACATTCATCCATTCCTTGTTGAGCCTTGTTTTCCTCCTTGTGTTGAAACGAAGTTGAAGAAGCAGGTTGTCAAGACTATGTGCAACACTTTCTCCAGGTGAGAGAGTGCACAGAGGAAGTGAGAACTCCTGGAAGGAGTCCTGTAGCTGCCACAAAGCTCGGAGAATTCTGGTCTGGTCTGCTTTTAAAGCCCAAGGCAAGGGAGGTTTAGTAGCCGAAGGACTGTCTTGATGACAGTGAAGGTGTATACTCCTGGGGTGGGACAAGCATGTGGGGAATGAGAGTCTGTGAGTAGTGGGTATAAGTGGCTCCTGGGAGAGAATCCTTCCTCATAAACTGTGTGTCTTATATTGACCTTGCCTAGCCTAGGATTCCCTTGCCCCTTGGATCTTAGTCCCAGATCGGGGGTGACCTACTACTGAGAGTGATGAGTAGTGCAGTCTAAGGTTGGTAGTTTTTTTGCAGTTGGTGGTGTATTATAGTTTCAAAGATAAGTATCATTATGTGTTTTAAATTTGTACTTGATTAAAATGCATGTTCTGTGATACTTGTAATATTATCATGTATTCCGTTGCTAGTTTGAATTATTGTTAATTATGTTTAAGTCTATATGACAGCAGTAAATCCATGTCAAATGTCTTAAATTGATTTATTGTTTATTCTTTATAAATAATGCATGTTATATATTTAAGTATGAGAATGTTTCCACGAAGTAGCGTTTCCGGACAAGTGGGTTGATGGTCGGGGGTATTACAATGCCTTATTAAAAAAGGGTGGCCCTACATGTACACGGGTTGTCCAAGGAAAACCCGCATATGTACGTAGGCAGAGAACAGTCCGCCAGTGTACATACATGACTGTGTCCAAGAGAGCCCGCGTACACCCTCAAAAGCATGGAACAAATCAAAATGAAAAAGATAACTCCCCTTTTAACTTGTCATGGAACTTGATGTATGTCCAGTGAAGGGAGAGGCAACATGAGGAAAATGATATCTTGGTCGATGAGGACCCTGATTCTATCACTACATTGAAACAATGAGGTTTATGGAAGTTCTACCGGTGTCCGTTCATGAGGGCACAAACTAGGCTATTGAATGCCCTGGGGGATTACTGACACCCTGACGAAGAGGCATTCATGATTGAGAGTAAGTCGTTGACTCCAATGACTGAGGATATTTATTTCTTGAATAGCCTCTCGAGGAGAGGGGAACTAGTCAACCTTCATATGTATCCTCCTTGGACCTTCAACATCATTGACTACATCGGGATGCATTGCGAGGCCGACACTGAGAAATTAGGTTCTCAGGTGCCCATCCACAAGATCACCAGTTTGTCACTGAAGGTGATCATTTTTCTTATTGGGTGGATCATTGGATCCATGACCCTACACCAGGCTTCCTAGGTGCACATGTATTGTGCAATGCAGTGCCTAGATGCAAGAATATTTGACTGGAGAATGACCATGCTTGACTGCATGAAGAGGCAACTCACATAGTACCAAGAGCGTAGAAACAAGAACTTCGGGTTTAGTACCTTTTTGTGCTTATTCTTCTTTGAGAGGTTACCCAGTCTGAGTCCAAGAGAGATGGTATGGGGGAATGTGGCCTCCTTCCCATTGGTATGTAGATGGGCGAAAAAATTTCCACGACAAGGGGGAGGAAGGACCATAGAGGCCTTCGATGACAAGTTCTTCAACTGGTGGGCATGGCATATTCCAGTGATAGAGGACTACTCCTATGTTGGAATCAACTTTTCCAGGGATCCATACATGCTCGTACCTCCTAGAGAGGAGCGAGGAGAGACATGTACATGTGTTTTAAAGTTATTTACTTTTTAGTTTCTTTTATATATATATCATCTTTTATATGCATTAGAGTATTTGAAAACTATGTATCTATTATGTACAGATGTGGGACCAGTGCGCTCCACAGAATTCTCGAGGACTAGGCGATGTCCTCGACCAGAGGTAGTACCAACAACAACCGTTGGACCAACAAACATAGGGGGACCTCCAATCAGAGAGGTTGAGAGAGTTTTGAGATGGGTAGAGCAGAACCTCACCATTCTCACTCGTGCAATTCACATGGCCGAGATCGAGGAATTACTGACATCGATGAAACCTCATGTAGTTGGGGTGCCACGAACTTGGTTCCAACTCTTCCGGCATTTTGAAAATGTCGTCGTTCATTACAGAAGTGCCAATAGGCCCCGATCTTAGATAGGATGGACTATCATGTGCTGAGGGCACATTTTTGTATATTTTCAAGGCCATAAACCCGATGATGTATACCGAATTATTATTTTTGAGGCGTTCGCACCCACCTATGTACTCTAAGGATTTTTGATATATATATTTACATATTTTTTGTCTTATGGATCACATTTTTTACAAATGTATGTACATGTGTATGTGTATGATTCTCTTCATGTGTGTGCAACATGCCAATCTAATACTTGATTAGCTAGAGTATCTGTCATTTGATTTAATCTCCTAGGAACATGGATGTACGTAATGTAATCAAAGCAACATTCTAAGAGATGTACCCTAAGGAAATGTCGGTGTAAAGTAGGATCATAAATGTGATAAACCCCATTTAACTGGGACACAACTAGCTGAGCATCTAATTAGAACCGGAGGTGAGAGATACCATGCGACAAAGCATCACGAAGAAAATCTATCATTGCGTTGTACTCGGTGACATTGTTTGTAGCGTCACCTAGACAGATACCTCTGAAAGATAGAAACTGGCCTTGAGGCATGAAAATCACCCAGGATACAGAAGCAATCCTCTGAGTGTGTTGGCTAGCACCATCCGTGAACCCAAAGAACACCTCTGATTCACTTGACATCTACCACAATGAAAAATATGACATAAATGACAACACGTCCATAAAACAAAAAGACAAAAACTAACTGTATAAGAATTATACATATGTACAAGAAGTCACCCAAGTGACCAACCTACGAGTAATACTTCTTGAGGTAGAGCCCATTTCTAGGCTCTGCCAAAGCATTTCCCTCAAAGTCAACCAGATGATAAGCACCCTTCTTTAAGACCTCCTTCACAATGAAAGGTCTGAACCACATGGGTTTAAACTTGCCTACCCCCAGGGGATCCTTATCTTGGTCGTAGACCAGGACAAGGTCGCCTTCAGAGAAAATCTGAGGATGAACAAACCGATCATATTAACACTTGACTCATTGCTTGTGAGCCTCATTGGCCAAGGCTGCATCACGGCGTTGCTCATTGAGCTTCTTGAGATATAATAGGCATTCCTAAAGTGGTGAAGTGTCTGGCAATAAATCTACTACCAAATTTGAAGACAAGATATGGAACTCTATAGGCAAGACTGCTTCCAGCCCGTAAATGAGTTGAAAAGGTGAGAAACTGATGGCATTCTTTACAGACATTCGGTAGGTCCATAACGCCGAGTACAACATCAAATGACAATTTTACTAGGAAAAATTGATCGTTCACTTTAGAATAGTCTTAAGGGACTTGTTCACAACTTCCATATGACCATTTTCTTGTGGGTAGTAGGGTGATGAATTCTCTTCCCTCAACCCAAGATTTGATGGTAACTCAGACATCATTTTGTCCTGGAAGTGACTGCCATGGTCAGTGACAATCTCTTTCGGGATGCCGAACCTTACTACTATCTATTTAAAAATGAAGAGAGTTGTTGTTTCACCATCATTATTAAACGTTGGCATAGCCTTGACCCACATTGTGAAGTAGTCTACCACTACGATGATATAATGATGCCCCCTAGATGAATCCAAGTGGCATGTAGTAAAATCAATCCCCCACTTGGTGAGAGGACCAAAAATAATGATGGGAAACATGGAAGCAAGATGTGCCCTCATCTTTTGAGAGAAGATCTGACATGTGTGGCACTTCTTGATCGACTCAACACAATCCTTCATTAATGTAGGCCAAAAGTAACCAGCTCGTAGAATATTTTGGGATGTTGCCAACCTAGAAAAATGACCACCACATGATTGAGTCATTAAGAATGAGATTTTCTTCCTCGTGTATAAGGAACCAGTGAAGAATGCAATCTACACCTCAACGATAAAAAGTGTCATCAAGTATGATATAGTTTTGTGCCTGATGGTGAATTCGTTGATGCTAGTCGTGAGAAGCAGAAGTAGGGCACTTCAAAGTCTAGATATAGACTAGTATATCTCCATACCAGGGGTCCAAAGATGCGATCAGAAAAATATTTTTTTTAATAAGGGATTCTTCGGGCATAACATCACCCGATTTGAATGGAAGTTCCGAAATAAGTTCCGCAAAGACCAGCGGCTTTTTGGATTTTGCAGAAACAAAATCCAAGTCAAATTCTTGGAGGATTACAATCCATCTACTGATCTTTCTACCAATGATGCGTCATGTTAGGACATATTGAAATGGATTCAAAATGATGATTATGGTGGTCTTGCAGAGTAAAATATAATTATAGAACCACTGGACAACATGCACTACTGCCAATGCAAGCTTCTCATCATGGGAGTAGTTGAGTTACGACCCAACCAGGCCTTGGATCAGGTAATAAATCACATTCTCTTCGAGCAGATCGCCCTCTTGAACCAATACCATGCCAATGGTCGACTTCGCAATGAACAAGTACAATAAGCAATATTTATTATAATTTGGAGGCCAGAGTAGAGGGGCAGACGTGAGGGCTCATTTCAATGCTTTGAAAGAGCACTGAGCAGCTTCATCCCAACAAAAAGGGACTCCCTTTTTCAATAAATGCATGAAACCTTTGGTGATCTCAGCATAGTTTGCGATAAAATGACATAGAAAGTTCACATTCCCCTGTAATATTTGAAGCTGAAGGACTGTGCACGGGGAAGGCAACTTAAATATCGCCTCAACCTTAAGAGGATCGAACATGATCCCTGTTTTCGAAACTATGAAACCTAAAAGACGAACCAATGTCACACAGAAACTTCATTTTTATGATTCAAGTGAATCTGATAGTAGCAACATCATTCGAAGATTAGTTAGAGGTGTGTGGGATGATCATATCTCTTGCGAGAGTGTGAAGCTAGATCATCAAGATAATCCTCGACTATATATCTAAGGTTGTGGAAAGAAAAATACATGGCCCTCTAAAAAGTCGCTCCAACATTCTTTAGGCCAAAAGGTATCTTATGCTAGGAAAATGTGACCCACGAATAGATAAAATTTGTTTTATGTTGGACTTCGAGTTTGATCTGAATCTGGTTATATCTTGAAAAATCATCCATGAATGAAAAGACCTCACAACTTGCGCATTCATCGACAATATGGTCAATGAATGGGGTGGGGAAATTATCCTTTGGATAGGCCTTATTCAAGTCATGGAAGTCCATGAACATGCTAATCATACCCTTTTTTTGTTAACCAGAACAGGATTTGACACCCATTGCATCAACTGTATGGGGTAGATGAAAGTGACTTTAAGCAGTTTCTCTACTTCACCCTTAATAGTTGCTACTTCTTGAAGATTCACTAGATGAGGCTTCTGTCAGATTGGCTTAGTGTCACGATAAGTCATTATCTCATGTTCTACAATTCTTGGATCGATGCCTAGCATTTCCTCATAAGACAAGGAAAAAACGTTGCAAAATTCTTTAAATAAGTCTGTATAAATTTGAATCTCCTCGGGGGAGCAGTCCGCTCCGACGAAAACATTCTCCACGATGCCAGGGGTCCTGGAGATTTCAATAGGTATCATTTCAATGATATTTTCCATATTACCCTCGGCTTAAATTGTGTGTGTAGCTAGAGGACTAATAGGACAAGATCTGTCTGGAGTCATAGTCAACACTAATTCACCTACCTCTATTCTTATTAATTCTGGGAGGAAATAAGATCTATGATGGAGATCATCCCAGGGTCTATCTAGACCAGTCAATGCCTCTATAATTGACTCATCAGAGGGAAATACCAATTCTAAAGAATCAGTAGTGGCAAGGGAACTTTGAGCCCAAATAGGATCGATAACTAGATCTAACTCATGTGCGGGAGTCGGATTAGGGATGGACGAAGATTTTTGGACAATACTGTACACAACTTCTGTCGTGGACAAGGGAATGGCCATGTCAGGATGCCATGTCCCTTCCATCAAGGCCGGTGGGGAAGGAAGAGTCCACATATTGTTAAAGCAAGCCGTTCGAAACGACGACACTTGAAAAATTTCAGCCCTAGGCTGGTGAGGGGCAACCAATATAAACTTGACATCGCGAGAAGGAGCCATGTAATCAAAAGTACCCATAAAAGGTGGGCACAAATGAACCCCCACATTGAGGATTTTGGGATGAGGGTTATCAATCATCGAGACCGTGGATGCCCCCGATGAAGGGTCAGGCCTGGATAAGGACAACTTGTCAATGGTTACGATTCGGCCCTCGTGTGGAAACAACAAGACCCAAACAATTATGAAAACCACTTCATGCATTGCATAGGTCCAACTCCTTCCTAATATAATTTTGTACTCATGTTGGCATGGGGGCAAACCCAGGGTTCAACGCTCCAAAAGAGCACCAACAAAACCCTAACTACCGGCCCTTTTAGCAACACCTACGAAGAAGATGAAGTCTCACCCGAGGTAGAGGTAGGGGTGGTTGTAGGAGTCAGGTGTCTACAACCTTAGTTGGGACATAGATATGTGATTATAACACTTAATATTGCACTTAGAACCATTAGTTCATCATTATCTAACCAATATCTACTCTACAGAGAAAACAAAGCATTGCAACATCCACCCTGATCTAATGTATATAAGAACTTAGCAAAGGAATTAGATCAAATCTAGCAAATTCAAGCACTAAGAAAGTTCACATATGTCAGATCTAGCATCCAGATTCATCATAAGCACAAAGCATAAGAATATCTATCTATCTATATCAAATCACTTAGAAAATAAAACATAGACACATCAGAACATCGCACAGAGTAGAATAACACAGTATTTACATGGTTCACCCCCACTCTATGGCTATGTCCACCAACTCTTCTTCTTTATTAGCTTCAATCAATCATCTACATGCACAGAGCCAAAAGCCCTTACTCCGCATAAGATAGGAGAGCTGCGCAACTCGCTAGATCCCCCTTCCTTGCATTATAGAACAAATCCCTCCACAGTCTCTTACAATGACTTGCACTTGGCTCTGCAAGTCTCACATAGTATGCATAAAGCCTTACACTTATTGATCACACAGATCCCACTCTTAGCACTTCGCCAACTTGCACAACACTTGTGCACTATTCCACTACTTCTTACATTGCCTAGCCTTCTATTTATACATACAAAATAGGCCTAAACATGGGTAAACCCATGGGACGACATTCCATTCACATTACATATTCCCAAATCCAAAAAAGGACCCAAAAAGGGGTTGAGATCCCACGATGACTGCTTCGTCTTGTGCTCCATATTCGACATGCTCTCAAAGTCCCAAAATAGGTCAACCTGAGAAATGATCTCGAAAAACTTGGTCAAGGGCCAACAAGCCCCCAACACTCACCTATGACTCGTCCTGAGTCACTCTGGCCTATCTAGTTCTTCTTTGAATGCCTCGATATTGGCTCGAGTTTCTTCGACTTGTTGCTCTATGACAACCTCCTTTTTAGCAAACTCATGGATAAATGCATCATTGATAGGTCCCTCTAGATGTTGTTCTGTTGTAGTGACAACTTGCTCTAGCTCTACTCCTTGGCCTTCTATCTCTGTAAATAATTGATAGGCCTTATCTTGCACAGGTTGGAGTTTCTGGGTTATCTCCATAACTCTCCTTTGGATAGTAAGGATTTTCTAGTGTGTAATGCATTGATCTTAGGAGCGCTTCATTATTTCCACAATTGATAGAGACTTCAATTGTGCCTGTATATTTTCGGCTTGGTAGTTCACCTCTTGGAGCTATGACTTTAGTGCTCTTAATTCTGGAATCTCAATGATTTGCTCATATGTCAGGGCACTACGATTAGTGAGTTTCTTACATTCCAGGTTAAGAGCCTTGATTCGTTCAACTATGCTCCTGGTAGTTGCTTCTCTTTGGTCCCTTACATCTTGTGGGGTCTCGGGTATTGCGCGTAGCTCCAAATCTGCTATGCATTGTTGTAGTTGCTAGATCACTTCTTCAAGTTGTGCTACTTGTTGTGGAACTCACTCTTCGGTCTTTACTTCTACGACTGTCACAGAGCGAAGTTCTCTATTGACCACTTCCTTTACTTCAAGTTTCTGCGCGAGAAACTCTTCCTTTTCTTGATGTAGCTAGGATTTTTCTTCATCAAACTTCACTTGGAGAGCAATTTTTTCCTATTCTACAACACTGCGTTTCTCTACAAAGAATCCTTGTACTTGTGCCAAAGTATGGGTGGATTTCTCTGTTTCTTCTTGTGTTTGTCAAAGACAAGCTTCGACTATATCATCTAGGCGGTGGAGTTGAGACAGATCATCTCCCAATTATGGTTCTCCTGGCGCAGTGGAGACTGTGTGGTTGGATTGTAGGGCCTACTGTACCCCTCGAAGTTCAGTCTTGATTCAATCATACATCTCCTCTTGATTTGATTCTTGTTTCTGTGCTATTTCCAACGAAGAATCGTTCAGAGCTGCTATGAGGAAGTCAAAGTCATCATAGGTGAGGGCGGTCTGCATCTTGGTCATGGTGACCTTCGATATCTTATGGGAGGAAGGTTTAGGAGGCGATCCTTTCCTCTTCTTCATGGGATAAGCCTCATCACCCTGTTGTTGTTCGACCTCTTTTTCATTCAATTATTCACCATCACCTCCTTAATATGGTGAGATGGAAGGAGTCTTCACAGATGCACTGTCTAAATCCTGAACCTATTCAGTCTTATTTTTCCTACTAGGTCCGGGTGTATCCTGTGCAGTTTCTAGGCTGTCAATGTCAGATATCTCTGCAGAGTCTACTGGAATGAAGAGGTTCACTGACCAGTCCTGGGTGATCTCCTCCATGTCTTCCTCCATTAGCTTATAGTAGGACTGAAGATGTTGCTTGTGTTCGTCAGCACGCACTATGATGTAAATAAAATGTCAGTCTGCCCTGAACTTGATCACGGGCCTGAACCAATGTAGAGTGTTTGGAGTTATGCGAGGCTCGGATTGGATGGTTTTCTTCAACTAGTTGTAATAGGTATTAAAAACAACATTGGACTGCCACTGTTTATTCATATCGCTTCAGTACCACAATGTACTGAACTTCGTGACCAATGGTTCGAAAGGCTCGATGTACGAGAAGGTCGTACCTTCCGGAATCTCCCAGGCAATAAAAGCGATTGGGATAAATAGCCAGCTGAAATGAAATTCATACCCTTGGTACTGGGATTCTCTACAGTTGAATTCTAATTGTTTCACTAGGTACTTCACCCAGTTCATCTAAATTCCTTCTGTGCCCTTCCCTGCGAGGTCGACTAAAAAACCGATGGCTTGGGTAGGTTGGTTCTTCTGTACTAACTTCCTTGTGATCAACTGATCGGAGAGGTGCACTGCACCACTCTGAATAGAATCTAATTTGTAACCTCGCATTCCCTTCTTGGCATCGCCATAAGTGTCCTTGATCCGGTGTGCTAGAGTGTGACCCATGGATTTTCCAAGGTAAAACTCATGTGGATCGGGTCCTTGAATACTCAACCTCGTGATCCAGTTGATCAACGTCACATCAACTGTTATATAAAGGTTTAGCCACAAATAACCTCCATGGTAACAAGTTAGCAATATCTTAACACATGCATTCACCTCTTGTTGTCGTCCGAAGTGAGGAATCTTCATGACATTGAGCAGGGTGAATTGTGCGAGGTTATGGGTCCACGACTGGGGAATTATCTTTGAATTCTTCCCCTTAGTCTGGGTCAGGTATTTTTGTGGGGTGAGCATGTTGTAAAAATTGCAATCTTCGAGGTTGAAGTTGCTAAATTTCAATGCTGCAATCTTATCTTGGTCTTCTCAAATTGCGTGTATCCCCTTCGGGAGGTACACAGTTGATGGCGTGAAGATGCGACCACACCCCCGTCACGCTCCTGCACATAGGATCAATCTCATTCACTCATTCATGAGTTGGATTAACTCTTCTAATTCCCTGCTAGAATCTCTGTTGAAAACCTGATCCACATGTCCTTTCTTCACCCGCACGGATTTTCCACACTTAACCGTCATCTTTCCCGACTCAATATCGGGTTTTTGGGTTTCATATTTTCTGATATCAAGAGTTCATGTCCTCTTGAATCCCCGATCTCCGATGAGCTCCTTTCGGCCTTAGCCCCTCCTAGCTATGCCCTAGTCCATATGACCGCTTACCATAAGACCGCAGCCTTATATTCCTTCTATCGGGGTTTTGGACTTCAAAATCCTGATGTGCTCCAACTCCCGTTAGCCCTCCAGGCTAAGCTCTGGTCCATGTGACCACTATCTCACAAGACTGCAGCCTTGCCTCCTTTCGGGGTTTTGGATTTCAAATTCCCAATGCACCCCTAACTTCAATTAGCGCTCCGACTAAGCTCATGGTCCACGTGACCTCTCCCTATATGACCGCAGCCATCACCTCCTCATCGGGGTTTCAGACTTTCCAATGTCGAAATACATATGTCCCCAAGATTTGTGATTCCTCGAATCCTGACGCGCTCTTTACGCACTAGCTCTCCTAGCTAGGCTCCTGGCTCATATGACCGTTATCCCCATGACCGCAGTCTTACCACTCGTTGGGGTTTCAAGCTTTTCAATGCCGCAATGCATTGGCTCACAGGATTCCCGATCCTTCAAATCCCGATAGGCTGACAACTAGCCCCCACACAACGAAGATTTCTTCCTTCTCTGATATGCTGACAGCTAGCCCCACGATGACACTTTTCTCCTTGTCAAGGTTTCAGACTTCATGATTCTGAAATGCATAAACACCTTGTCACCAGGATTCCTGATATCCCGATGACCCAAATGTTGATAGACGACTTCCTGTCAGGACTTTCCCCGATGGCTCTGATTGCTGCCGCGCGTCCTCCTCTGATGGACGGTCCTGATTCCTCCTCGTGGTTTCGAGACTTCTGATGTCCTGACTTTCACAACCTCAGGAAATCCGATTTCCCGAGTGCCAATATACCGACTCTCTTTGTATTTCTGACACATGTCTCCCCAAACGGATGGCTCAGATTATATCGAGGTTTTCACTATGGACTTCCCTGATCTCCTGTCCACAGGAATGTCGATATCTTGACTACTGATGCCTCGATCTCCGCCACGTGTCTCCACTAACGGGCGGTCCAGATCGTTCCTGGGACTTTTTCTATGGAAATTCCCGATCTCTTGTCCTCGTGACTCCTGGTTTCCCGATCGATGAAGTCCTAATATCCCGATGGTTACTTCTCTCATTGGGATTTTACCTATGACTATGAGAGTTTAACTCCCACGCAAATCTTGACAGATCCGATGGATGTCGGGTATTTGGACCAAGATCTGACGGTTAAGATCCATTCTACCTATGCGCTCCTCCAGAGGATAAACTCTGCGCGCCTTCACCCGATCCAACGGATGAAGGGATTTCTGAATGAGATCCAACGGCTGTCAATCTCCCCCGTATATATGTTTTCTCTAGTGCTCCCTGGATGTAGAAATCAATGGTCCAGATCTTCTTCTCCAGCCGATCTGACGGCTACTATGCTCCCTACCGAGCTTGCACACTTTCTTCCCAACCTTGGGAGAATTTCAAAAGCCAAAGGCCTCAACCTTTGCTCCTTTCTTCTCTGCGAGATCCTTTGCTTGAGTTCTCGCCGTGCACTCTCCTTGACGTTGTTCCTCTTGAGCTTCTGGGAAATATGAAATCCTCCAGAGAGTTCTTCAACCTCTGCACTCCTTGCAGCTATGCTCTGTTCCTGAAAGCACTGTCCCACTTGAGCTTTTCTCCTTTCGAATCCTCAAAGGATTCTCCAACTCTTGCGCCTCTGCAGGGTCCTTACACACACATAGTGTTGTCTCTCCTGAGCTTCTCAAACACGAAAACCCCTAAGGGATTTTTTTCTTCCTTCCCTTCTCCCTCAGATGGAGAAATATGGATTCCCTCCTGGCTATCCTCTGCCTCAAGCAACCTCTTGCTGAGTGCTTCTAGGTATTCAACAACCCCGCGAAGATCCCTCAGTGGATTCTTCTTCAAATCACAGAACTCAAAGAGTTATCTTCTTCTCTTCTATGCCTATATGCACACTTACTCGATGCCCACCTAGTAGAGTGTATTCTTCCAGAACTTCTAGTAGTCCTGTCTTCTTCTCCTGTACACCTATGCCCTCGCTCGATGCCCACCTGGCAGAGCTCTTAGAATCCTCTGTGATTCTGGTTCTTCTGAACTCATAGCAGAGTTCTTCCCCTGTGCACTCCTTGCACCTGCTCAATGCCCACCTAGAAGAGATCTCAGAATCCTCAGTGATTTTGGTTCCTGTCTGAACTCACAACAGAGTTCCTCCAACTACACCTTGTGCCTGTGCTCAATGCCCACTTGGCAGAGCTTTACAGAACTCCTCAGAGATTCTGTCTCCAACTGTGTCTCTCATACATAGCCTTGCCTCCAAGGTGTTCAACAACCTTGAGGTCTTCCTTTGATTTGTTGACTCCATTTCTTGTGCCACAGCATGTCTTTGTCTAAACCCGCAGAATTCAGAAGTGAAACCTTGTGCACGGCTATCAAAACCCGTAGCATTTTGTCACACCCTCATGGCGTGAAGCCTCAAAGACCTTCACCTGAAATCAAAACAACCTGCAAATTCCTAGCATACATTCACAGCATATAAATAACACTCACAGACATCCATTCAACACAGAATAATGCAGGAAAAACTACTCTTTATATTAAATATGGCAAATGCCTGTATTTACAATGTGTTCCTGAGCATGGCCTGTAACAAGGTCTCAGCACTTCTCTTCTTCTCTCTATGCGCAGATTCTCTATAACTACCTCAACTTACTCCACAATGGGATATGAAATCTCTTTTACCCAAGGGGGCTCTTCGAGATCTTCCCTCCAACCTACCTAACCTATTCAATTGCATTGAATGGGCTGTCTAGTCCAACATCTAGATCTAGATCTCAGCCATACAAACATTAATGGCCGATCTACCTAATGCCTGCACAAAGGCACGACTTCATGGCTCAACAACCTAATCAATTCAATTACATTCAATTCAGACTTTAATGAGGACTGCACCTCTCTTCATCTTGAATGCACATGCTCGACGTGGCTGGTTTGTTCGCTGGCTGATGTGGAGATATGCTCCTGCATCAACAGTGACCAAAGTGTAGTTGAAATCTCTCGGCATGCCTTCTTGATTTATTGTGCTGCTTAGAGGTGGTAGATAGGTGGGTAATATGGTCGAGATCAATTTAGCATTCGCTAGATCATCCCTGTGCTTGGTTCAATTTTCATCAGATGGCTAGGATGGTCTAGCTCCCCGAATAGTGGATGGAGAGGTTGTTAGTCCTCTTGTCGACGATGCTTGTACACCTATAGACATCAAAATGACTCTCTCAATCATGAGGTCAATCAGAACTTATTCAACAATATTCTCAGCAGCGCTCAACTTGTTCGACATACACACTCAGGGTTAAAAATCTCGGGTTCAGGGAATAACTTAGAAACTGTAATAGGATAGAAAGCAAGATTGTGATGATCACCGTATAAAAATCAACTTAGTTTGCGGGATCAAATTCTCAGTTGGCAAAAGTGTTCTCGGTATGTGGCGTGATGAGATAAATAGGTAACTCGATAATGGGTCGCTTGCTACGGGTATGAATCCTTCATTAACTCAGTTCTGTCTATAATGGCACGGTCTCAACGATCAGATGGAGAGTTTTCTGTCCATAAATGTATTTCTTCCCGTTCGGAGTGTTGGTCTAACAGTTATAACGGCCCCAATGACTATATTTCTTTGATAGGGCGAAGTGCCATGCATCGTTGTTCTAATATCCCGACGAAGCTCCAATTTTGCAAATTTTCCTTCTGCAAGGTCCCCTCTAGACCCTTCTGCAACTTGTCGATCTTAGCTCTCTTTTTACTTAGCTTTCTAGCCTTCTTCCTAATGAGTTTCATCTCGGTGTGCCTTTTTCCATTCTGATCCTTAGCTTCTTTTGGCATAGTTACTTTGTGTTGTTGAGATTCCTTCCTAAGATTCAAGGGTAACCCTTCTTCTTCACCTGGAATAGGTACTTCAATCTTCAGTGATTCTTCTAGTGTTCTTGCAACTTTGGCATCCAAGTTTCTGGTTTTAAATAGATTTGGTCTGTTATTCTGTTATTTTTTTCTTCAATCAAGTGTGTGATCCTTCTAGTCATGAATTCTTTTAATTCTTGCTTCTGTTGTTCTAAAACTTCTTCTTCTTCTTTCCTCCTGGCCTGATCTCTTTCAATGAAAGGTTTTCCTAGTAGCATGGTAAATGGGGCATTGTTCTCATTGAATTTAACAATCCCAAAATCTTCCTCTGTCGAAGTTCCATTGGAATTCATAGGTATCTGGGTGAACTTTCCACATAGGTTTATCAACTTTCCTTTGAATAGTCATATTCCTCCTAGTGTAGGAATCATAGCAGGCTTCCCTATAGCTTCCCACGTTCTCTCTGTCATGATATTCACGTGTGTTTCCTCATCTAGAAAACAGTCAATGTCAAAATCTCCTATTATTGCTTCAAGGCATTCTTTTTTGTTGAAGATCCTTGATAATCTGACATGTCGGTGAGCATTCAGGGTTTCTCTTATCTGTAGAAATACTTTCTCTTATTCTTCCTAGGATTCTGTCATAATCTTAGTTTCTGGATTTTCCTTAGGGTTTTTTTGTCTCATGTTCATTTTTTCAACCTTACAAATCATTCTAGGGCTATACAAAACTTCATGGTCCATAGCTTTACAACAGAGACAACTAGGTCTTCTCCCAGAGCATTCCTTAGCAAGATGACCTGGTCTTCTGCAACTATAACAGAGAGTTAATACTCTCTTTATTTTAAATGATCTCCTAAATTTTATGTACTGTGCACTAGGATCATGGTAGCTAGCCTGAAAACATTTATTTTTAGGATCCTGCATACACTTATTAGTCCAAACATTCCTTCTATGCGTAGGTATAACATATTTTTCACTATTTTTTATCAGATCTATTCATATCAAATCTTCTTTCATCTATTAATCCCTAGTTTTCAAGATAGGACAGAATCTATCAAACATACCTAGATTCATACTTTTAAAAAAAACATTTCCACTAATATTACTTCTAGAGAGCACAAAGCTTTCAGATCTAGAACTTTTCAATATTCTTACTTTTATCAGAGCACAGTGCTTTCAGATCTTACCTCAAAAAGTATCACTTTTACCTTTCTCAGAGCACAAATATTTATAAATCAAGTAGAATACTGCGCACTAGGGAAACAAATCTTCACACAGAGATTTCACAATTTCAGGTCAGATCTTTGCAAAAAGATTCTTCTTCCTCAGTTCCCAGCAATCATAGTTTCAGGTCTTGACAACAGAACCATTTTTTAGCACAGGGGCAGACCCAAGGTTCAACGCTACAACAACACGCCAACAAAACCCTAACTAGCGTTACTTTCATAAACACGTGCGAAACAGATGAAATCTCACCCGAGGTAGAGGCAGGGGTGGTTGCAGGACTCAGGTGTCTGCAACCTTAGATGGGACACAGATCTGTGATTATAACACTTAATAGAGAACTTAACACCATTAGTTCATCATTAGATAACTAATATATACTCCCCAGAGAAAATAGAGCATCGCAACATCCACCCTGATCTAATGTATATAAGAACTTAGCAAATGAATTAGATCAGATCTAGCAGATTCAAGCATTAAGAAAGTTCACAGATTTCATATATAGCATCCATATTCATCATAAGCACAAATCATAATCATATCAATCTATCTATATCAAAACACTTAGAAAATAACACATAAACACATCATAACATCGCACAGAGTAGAATAACATAGTATTTACGTGGTTCACCCCCACCCTGGGGCTACATCCACCAACTCTTCTTATCCATTAGCTTCAATCAGTCATCTACATGCACAGAGACAAAAACTCTTACTTTGCATAAGATTGAAGATTTGCGCAGCTCGCTAGATCTCCCTTCCCTGCGTTATAGAACAAATCCCTCCACAATCTCTTACAATGACTTGCACTTGGCTCTGCAAGTCTCACACGGTATGCACAAAGACTTACTCTTCTTGATCACACAGATCCCACTCTTAGCACTTATCCAACTTGCACAACACTTATGCACTATTCAACTAATTCTTACATTGCCTAACCTTTTATTTATACATACAAAATAGGCCTAAACATGGGTAAACCCATAGGCCGACATCCCATTCCCGTTACATATTCCCAAATCCAAAAAAGGAACCAAAAAGGGGTCGAGATCTCGTGATCTCTGCTTCATCTTGTGCTCCATCTTCCACAGGCTATTGAAGTCCCAAAATAAGTCAACTTGACTAAGGATCTCCCAAAACTTGGTCAAGGGCCAACAACTCGAGAGACACACCAACCACTTCAAATTCGATGCACACGGTCTTTCCTCCTAACTGCATGGGGAAAGAAGGGATGATTCCATGTGGTTTGAAAGAATGACTGTCGAAAGAAGTAAACAAAGTAGGTGACAAAGACAAAATGGGTTGGTCAATGGCCTTCCAACATGCCAACGAAATCATGCAAGTTGAGTTGCCCTCATCAACCACCATACGAAAAATATTATGGGTAAAATGTTTCATGGTGTAAGCCACTACTATTTGAAATGCAACATGGTAAGGGAGATGAGGTTTCAAGTCAGTCGTATCGAGAATGATCATTCCCAGATTAAAAGTCTCTCTAGATCCCAAAGCGGATAACAAATCCATTCTCTGTGAAGGGAAGCTTTGGAGGACCTCCAAAGTGGACATCGTGTAAGGGGTTTGTGACAAATCGTCCACCACAGAGTAGTTCTGGGTATCCCTCACGATCAGATTATGAGAATATTTCTTGAATGCCCCTTTCGGGATGTGTGTCATTGTTTCACCCATTTTCCTTTCAATCTAAAGAGGAACATGTGGGTTTGTGGCTTCTTTACCCTTTTTGGAAGATTTCGACATCCTGTAATCATGTGCCCTAGTCACTATATAAGCGTCACCTTTCATCATATAAACATTCACGACCGAGGGATTACTAGACGATGCGTGGGTTCCTTGACTACCCCCATCCGCGCTCGAAGAGGCTTGAGTCATATTCTTCCCACATGGAAATGGGTTCGTTAACACAACAGGATGTTGTTGCACCAATAACTTCTAGGCCTCTGCAAGTCGAGGGCACAGGTGAGTTGGATGGTCCTCCATGAAAAGGTTACACAGATACTTCAACTTTCTCTTCTTTGTTTTTCCCCCACCAGCATTATTGTTGGGTTTCTTATCCCCCTTACCCTTCTTGTTTCATTGTTTCTTCTTTCCATCTAGCTATTAGTTGGCCTTCGGTTTCATCAACTGCACACTGTGTACATCCGAAGTTTGGGTAGGGGGAGCATCCAGA
Source organism: Picea engelmannii (assembly GCA_009831015.1). NCBI lineage: Eukaryota > Viridiplantae > Streptophyta > Pinopsida > Pinales > Pinaceae > Picea > Picea engelmannii. The sequence continues at coordinate 12,860 of ML822046.1, read as the reverse complement.
CCAGAGGTTTGGTTGGACACTGTCTATTGTATCGACAATTGTTGCAATTGATTTGACAGCTGATCAGTGGAATTTACTTGTGTTGAACCAAATATATCATATTCATGTGGTCTAAGATTTTGTTTGGCCTTGTCAAGGATGGACCGTGGCGCATCTAGAAAAATCTCATAGAGTAATCTAGACTGAGAGTATATCAGTTCGATATGTTGTGCCCTCATTATTGCCTCCTCCTCTGAAAACACTCCCGAAGTTGCAACGTCCTTGGATAACTGAGGTACCAAAGACTTTATGAACCACTCCAACAGAAAAGATAGAGGGACCTATACCTTGATCAAGCTCTTCTGAGACTACCATTCTCGGATGTGATCCTAGATATGATCAACCTTAGTCTTCTCAAAGTTGGCCATCGATTCGGTGTCGGCATCATATCTCACGGGTAATTGGAAATGGTTTAGGAAAACCATCACCAAATCGCTAAAGTAAGAATATCTTGAGCAGTCAAGTTCAATGTACCATTTTGTAGCACCCCTGATAAGAGTGCGTTGAAATAGGCGCAACTATACGAATTCATCTCACAACAAGTTTGACGAGCACCATAGGTGGAAAGTTGTCACGTGATCACCTAGATCTTCACCAATATTTCCTTCAAACTTCATAATGTCTGAGAAAAACTTAATCGGCATGGGGAGCCAACGTAGATCATGAAAAATTGGGTCATTAAGAAATCTTGACAAGTTTGGCAAGTGTAATGTTGCCAACAATTGTAGTTTGGGTTGGGTACTATGTACAAGAAAAAGGGAGCTTAGAGTTTGGTTGGCACCAGGTTTCCAGGAAAAGTTGGGTTGCTAGAAAGGGTTTTGGTAGACACCATGGCCTTGACTAGCATACAGAAACTGCATTTACTGGGGAATCATTGTTTGATTCTTATAATTGGATGTCGAAGGTTGGGTGGGGATTGCTCCATGAGTTGTGTTCCAAAGATTCTGGAAGGGGTGTCCCCCTGGCGATGTGACGTGCATAGGTACTAATACTTTCCCGATGTTCCATTGACCATGGAAGGGGTTGCCTCTGGTCAACATCCCCGGCGAGGGAACTAGTCCCTGCCAAGAATACCAAAGTTCTTGTGAGGAGAAAAATCATGTACTTTCCCCCTGTGTAGGAATAGTACCCTGCACAAGATTCTATTGTCCAAAACCAAGGTTTCCCATGGTCAAGATGACAACTGACGAAAAAGCGTTATTACCAAATGCACTGAACAAAGAGAATGGCATTGATCCCACTGTCGTGGTATAAGAATAAGGTCCTAGAATCCCTTCTCCAAACAAGATGTAGTTCGTGTTCAGCTGACGAGTGGCTGAAAAGCACCGTCGAGCAAGGGGGACGGAGCAGGTATATGACGGAGCAGGTATATGAGCAGGTATTTGAGCTCCCTACCCCTAGACCCATGTTCTATAGGGTGGAGTAGCTAAGGACGAAGTTCGTATCAAATCCGGGCATCCTGCATGAAAACAAAGGTCCCATCATACTCTTCGTGAATGGGGCAGTGGTCATCGCCGTTGTTGGTATCGGACCACTACCCGAAGTAGAGGTGGTCAAGACCATTGTTTCTCGGACCAACAAAGGGGGTTTAGGAGGTGGAACACCCCCTGTGGTGGCAGCCGTTGAGGGAGTGTGTGGACTCCCTGACGAAGTAGAAACATTTTATTCCATAGCTTCTTGCAAGACTATCTGATGCTCGTAAGGTGTTACCCTTGGAGGGACAAATTGTGCCAAGATTGGCATCAAAAATTTAGTGATAAGAGGGTTAAATAGCTCGAGACCTTCTGCTCCAAGTTCTGAAATAGTAGTTTCCTTCAAATCCAAGTAATATCCTCTCAGAGATGGCTCGGGCATAGTCTCTTGTGGCCTGATCACTTCAAATGACACTTGCTTGTCAAGTCTTCGTCGTAACGGTGGCAGTGGTGGCTCTAATGCAACCAACGAAAGGCCCTGAAGCCTTCATGACTGATGGAGCTCTTGATATTCCACTTTGTGAAAATATCAATGACATAGTAAGGATTTAACTAACGTTTAAAACCAAGCACACACTAGAAAAGTTCCTACAATATAAACCAATCAAACCACTATCTAGTTGGAAGAACAGTTATGCCAACCAACACTAGAGGAACTTACTGGTGCAAGTGAAACTCAAACATGGAAGCACCCTCTGGGTATACTCTGAAAAGTGTGACCCGACGTCTGCCCTAGGTACCATGGTATACCCCCGCAGTCACCTATGTAAGTCCCTAGAATAAAGGCAACTAAGTTTCTAGATCGTAAACATTCACTAGGCGGGTATAGTTGACAGTCGGATGGACCGCAATGAGTAGGATGACAAGTCTGAAACCTACCGAGGGTATCGAAAGAAAGTGGTCTGAAAGACAACTGGGGATATCGAATGGATTCGAGGTCCATGAAGCTCCGTAGGAAAATGCTAATGACAGTATACCACGACAGATCCTCAATATGCATTCCCCACTAAGTTTGATCCGACTTTGGAGGGGTTATCTCCGCTACCTTTCCTCACATGACCTCGTGTTTAGCCCATGTGTTAGAGGGGGCTCCCAGATAACTTTCAGGTCATTGGAATTTTTACACTCCCTAGACCTGACTCCAATGTTTGTTTATAATCCTTGAAGATTTTTCTCTCCAACCTAATTCAAGGCTCTACCCTAAACTAGTTGATTGACCCTACAAACATAAAAGTCTAATTAATTTTAAATTTACATTTTTTTTAAATGGATTGTTTTAACTCAAAGGATATGGCAGTGAAAATTATGATGTGTATGAGAGACTAAAAGAGGAGGAATAAACGAAATTGCAGAAAAATTACTTCTAGTTAACAATAAAGATTTGCAACTAATGCTTTAAACAATTTTTTTCATAACTAACCTTTTTTTAATATCTTTAAAAGGAAGACCTAAAATGAACTTTCACTCAACTATGAGCTACTTAATGTTCTAATAAATCAATAAAGAGATTAAAAAATGAACTCTTTTTCCTAACAATTAAGGTAACTAATTCCAAATGCTTTACCAAACTAAGAAAGGGAAATCTTTTTTTTATTTGAAAATGCTTCAAACAAGAAAAACTCGAAACAAATGTTTTTCTTCTTTTCTTTAAAGCAAATGAAAGGGAAAAAAGAAAAATACAAGACAAGAATGAAACTAACCTCTCGCCCACTACGGATCATAGGGAGTCACTAAAGACACCAAACAGGCTGATAAACAACTCACATACTTTCCTAAAACCCTTTCCGAAGTAAACATAAGAAATCTTCAAAAAGACAAGCAAACTAGCATCTAACCCAGGCTTTGACTGTAAAAACAGAGGCACTGAACTCTGTCAAGAGAACCTGAGAAGTAAAGACCTCAATCAGGGAAGAGGTTGACTGCCTCTTCCTAAAAAGCAATCCCTTGAACTAGGTACACTACTGATGCTTAAGCAGCCTGCATATGTATGCGAGTTGTCTATAAAGCAGGGCACACATGTACGCGTGTTGAACCACAACAGGCCGCATACACCTATGTACTTCTTGAAAAATTAAATAAAACAGGTTGACTGACAAGGCAGGGAGAACTGGTATGGCACTAACTGGTGACCAAAATCCCTTAAAAATACTCAGCAGACTCAACAGAAACTCAAAAGGTATAAAACCAATCAAACACCCAAAAAATCTCCTAAAACCCTAGAGGTTTCCCCAGTATGGTCACCATTTATGGTAGTGGGAAAACACCCCCCATGGCTACACCAAGGTTTACAATGTAGGAAAATCAATAACCGTTTAAAAGTATCCTACTTCTCTAACTACCCCAAACATATCCCAAACTCATACATGAAAATAAAAATGAGAAGGATCGGGTAAATGTACCTCTACTCTGTGTCCGGTGATGATCCTCTCACGCTTGATAGCTTCATTGACTGCAAACCTACTCTCAAGGTTGGCCTACATTCAAAGATAGATAAAAATAAAAATACAAACATGAAATTCATATACAAATCAAGGGTTAGATGTTAGAATAAAACATAAATCAAATGCAAACATTCAACGCATCATGTTTTGGGACAGGAAAAGTACTTCTTTTATTGATAATTCAATGATCACTTACAACCAAAGATGTCTACTTCTCCATGAACCTGACGTGGGCTCCTCTTCACCAATATCCAAGTGCACCTTCATATGGCTTCTCCTCTCAACCTTCTTCTTGGGAAGTATGATGGGTTTCTGATGGAGGAAAAAAGGAAAATTGGGGAATTTTGAGGCAATTCTCACAAAAAGGGGATGCAAATGATTGGGGAAAGGAGGGGATGTGAAACAAGTAGAGTTTCACTATTCTTATGTCTATATGTGGAACGAGACCCCAACACCTCCTTTTATATGAAAAAAGGATGGTTATTCGGTTAGGTGATGGGCTATAGGCAGTGGATTAGTTGGGAAACTACCCAATAGCTCGTAATCTCAACGAAATCCTTGCAACTTTTTATTTTTTGCAACTTTGCAAGTATACGTGGGTTGTAGTGGTGCAACATGCATACGTACGTGGGATGTAATGGCACAACAAGTGTATGTACGTGAGCATTATTGGTGTAGGGCGCATAAATCTTCAAAAAATGAGTTTTTAAGAAGAACAACTCAGTGATGGCTTGGCAAAAAATGCAAGCAAGAGGGCCAAATGTCAGGTATGCATATGTAGAGAAATTTAGGGTTATAATAGGAGGATCATTCAGTTTTCCCTTATGGACTCATGGTTAGGCTAGGGGGTGAGCAGGACAAGTGAACTTGGTTGTTATGTTCTATGGTTGGGTGGAACGTGGTTGTTCCATTTGTATTCCATTATCAAGTTTCATATATGTATCTTAGCTTGCATCCCTTTGTCAATGTTATATTTATGGTTATGTTAATTGTTAGAAATGTGTTAATTTTGTATACATAATTAAATCAATTATGAAGGCACTGTACAATCATATTTTACTATGGCTGATCATAGTTGAATGATACTGGAAATGTTGCTTATTGAAATATGATGTTTGTACACATATCTTTAAATATATACATATCTATATAAATATATATATTCTCATACAAAAACATATTAGATCTATGTATATATGCCTATTGGCCTTTGATATTATGCATTTGGATTACTATTCAAATTTGTACATAACAAAACATTGTAGAGAAATATTGCAATAAGGAATAAACTTAGATGGTGTTCTTATCAATTTGATAACATGCAAATAATAGGTAGAAATAATAACAGTCTGAATATATTCTTTATATTATTTATTACCATAGAAAGATAGTGATTGAGTAGACTACAAAGTGTATTGCAAAATTAACCATTGCATTCAAATGAATATTGTTCAAACTTTAAAGTTGGAGTATCATAGATCAAGAACTTGACATTCTTCTGTGTTGTAAACAAAACACTAGGAAAGTCTCTAGAAGTTTCAGTATGTAGCTGAAGATTAATGCATGCATAGATCAGTCAAGGAAGGACATGGAACTCGAATACCTTTCGATGTAATACACCTCCTTCATTCGATTACACCAACTTGCACAAACTGCAAAAGATGTAAAACAAGGGTTTAGTAACTGTGCTATCATTTTATTTCTATGGAAATCAAACAATAAGAACAAGCCTAGGACAAAACTTAGCTTCAGTCTCAATGAAAAGATGATTGCTTTTGGTCCCTTGTGAGAAAATATGTCCCCTATCCAAGAGGAGGAGGAGTGGACCCAAAACCAACTGATGGGTACCCTCGCAAAACAGAAAGGTCCTATCATTAATTTCATATATTCATGCATAGAACTTTTCATTTGTAAAATAGAGGAAGAGACAATAAGAAAAGAAGTGAAACCAATTATCATCAAAATAAACTGTGCATAGAGTGATAAAAGAGGAATAACATAAATATAATTCTCCAAACCTTGTGTAGAGAACCAAATAAATGAAAGGAGTCAATTGTGGCAAGGTCGACGATTAAACAAAATTATCATCTAATTCCTCGTAATCACACAGTTGGAATTTTCTATTTGGGGTAATGATCATAGTGAATAATTATTAAACTAATAAGAATTCTTAGAGGTTCACAAGATGCGACCCGAGTATACCCACAATAGAGGGATCGTAGAAATTTACAGAAAAGTAAAATATGAAAGTATGAGTGCATAGAAATTTATAGTAAGAACCAAATTTGTAGGTTAAAGTCTAACTGTGCAAAAATGTGTTCAAACCCTATGAATTTCATTCTGCATACATTCAAGAGATGATTATACAAGGATACCCTCTCTTTTGCTAGTGCAGAGTGGTCAACACAGGTAAGGACTTTTTTAAAGGACTTAATATTATAATTGTATTAGACGAGAGATCAAGTGAAGGATGTTGTTGAGGTCTTCATGGGAACAAACCACAATTCTTCCTGGTAGAGGAAATTCTTTATAACCAGAGGATACAAACAAATGTGTTTCTAGATGAATAAGATCCTGTTAATATTACTATATATATATAGAATGTAAGTTATGAAATTTTCCTACAAAGTTTTAAACAACCAAGTCTAAATAACATCAACCAACGTAGTAAGGTTTGAGATATTTGGATGACTTCCAGAGTGTAGAATACTAGTGATAGGAATGGTGAATAAAAGAAAACGAGAAAATCAGAGGGTTTAATTTTATATTAATGATTCGAGCCATGGTCTAACTGGGAAGGGACCGCAAACAACTATATTCTTGAAGACTAATAGTGAATGAAGAGGAAACCACAATAACCCTCAAACCTGAGTGTTAAATCTAAAGGTTTTCACCCAACTTACAAAGGGACCCATAAACATAGTAGAATCTCAGGAGGAAAATGCATATGGAGGCCCAACTGTCATACATTGTAAACCCTCAAACATAGAAGAGCAACATGAAGTATGTTACATGGAACCTCTCGATTATTTACATTGAACCTGTCAATCATTTACATTGCACCAGACATAGAATACAATTTACGGAATACTTCTCATAAAGAACAGAAGCAAAAAATATTTACTCACCCGTATGCATAGAGAACCTCGGATGTGCATTACCTCCTTCCATCACTCACCAGAGCCGATCTTTACCAAATCATCGGTTGTATACATCGCAGGGGAAGTTTTGTGTTACATACTAAAGGAGCATGAACGAAGAACAAGTGTTACCTCGAGGTCCTCGCTAGAAGAGTAATAGAGGATGGTACGCCCCATACCACTGCCATGTAAATTCAAGGGAGGTGGCGAGAATACATTGGTCATTTCTGCCTAAGTGTCAATTCTAGAAGGTACGAGACAGACTTCACCATTAATGTACCAAGCCAGGAGTAAATGTCTATAGGATATCACAGATTAGGCTCAGACCCGACCTGTCATCCACCATAAAAAGATTTTTGAACCACTTAAATGTTAGGTTATGTTTAATCCTAGCGCTAACCCTAGAATGAGAAAACGATGTTAATAGTTGGGTAGGGTTACTAATGTTATGTAAAGGTACATTTCCCTACACTATGATAAAGCAATATGTTTTAGGGGTAAACTTAAATCCTAGTGCTTAGGGCTTATGATTCTTAGCTCAACACTATGTCTATATGTGTTGATCTTGTGTTCATGATTTTAGAGCACTGATACCTTGGATAACGTAGTCTATTACGTAATTTAATGTGGATACAATGTCTTGACATAGACCTGGTGGTTATTTTAATGGCTATGACGGTCATGGTCACAAAGTTGTTCAATACAAATAAGTGTGTGATTTATTATCCAATAATGATGTTATAATGAAATATAACAATAAGATACAAGTGGAATTTAAATCTCCTTCGGACTTTAAGAGGGATAATGAAAAAGAAGTAAAATTGATATGCATACAATAAAGGAATAAGATATATTTAATGGATTATCTATGTGTCACAAACAATGTTGGATATTCAAGGGACTTTAATGTCCCCTAACATTTTTTTTTATTTGGGAAATTTGGGGTACATTACAACAACACAACATAACCCTTGATGTATGTTGCAATGTCACAAAAACCTTAATGAATGTCACATTTGAAGAATGTCAGAATGCAACAAAACCCTTGATGAATGTTGCAATTGACCAAAATATTTAATGAACATCACAATGTGATATGACCTTTTAGCAATGCCACAATCTTACATAGACATTAATGTTTCAATATGAATGTATCGATATAAACATTAAGAAACAAAAAAAATTCACATAAAGTAACCCAAAATGAAAGTCACAATCTGACATAACCATTGAATAATATCACAACCCAATATATGTACATTGGAATGGAACAAATACCTTAATGAATGTGATGGTGTGACATCACATTTCATTAATGGCACAATGGGAAAAAACCCCTAATGAACATCGAAATGTGGCATGACGTTTGATGAACACCACAATATGACATGGACGTTAATGTAGCAAGATGGATTTCACAATTCAAAATTACCAATAAGGAATGTCACAATCTGAAATAACTATTAAGGAATGTCTCAATCCAACATAACCCTCTATGAATTTCGCAATGTGACATAATCCTTTATGAATGTCACAATGTGACATCACATTACATTAATGTCACGATGCGACAAAACCCTCAATGAACATTGCATTGTGACATGAAATTTGATGAACATCACAATGTGACATAGCCTTTAACACAACTAGATGAATGTTGCAATGTGGCAAAACCCTTAATAAATGTCACAATATGATGTCATGGTTGATTAATGGCACAATGTGATGAATCCATTAAGATGAATGTCAGAACCCAACAATGTGACAAATCCCTAAATGAACATGACAATGTGATATGACATTTGATGAATGCGACAATATGACATGGTTGTTATCGTGGCAAGATGAATGTTGCAATCCAAAAAAACGATTAAGGAATTTCACAATCCAATATATCTCTTGATGAATGTAAGAGTGTGACAAAATAATTTATGAATATCAAAATGTGACATCACATTTCATTAATCTCAAATGTGACAAAACCCTTAATGAACATCACGATGTGTCATGACATTTGATGAACCTTGTAATGTGACATAGTTGTTAACATGAAAATATGAGTGTTGCAATCAAATATAACCATAAAGGAATGTTCCAATCCCACATAACCCTCAATGAATGTTTCAATCCAACATAACCCTCAATGAATTTTTCAATGTGACATATTCATTTATTAATGTCACATTGTGACATCACATTTGATCTACATCATAATGTGACATAACCATTCATGAACATAGGAAGTTGACACAAGTCAACCAACTTGGATGTCTCAATGTCACATAATCATTGAGAACATCATAGTCAAACATATCCATATTATAAAATAAGCCAAAATGAATGTTACAATATGACATAACCATTGAAGAATTAGACAACCCAAGAAAAACTTGATGAACATTACAATGCGACAAAACCCTTAATAAATGTCATAATGTGACATCGCATTTGATTAATGGCACATTGTGATGAAACCCTTAATATGAATTTCTCTATCCAAAATAACCATTAAGAAACACAACAATGTCACATAAATTAAGCCAAAATGAAATTCATAATTTGCAATAACCATTGAGCAATGTCACATTCCAACGTAACCCTTGATGAACATTTCAATGTGACAAAAACCTTAATGAATGTCACAATGTGACTTAACCATATCAAACATATCCATATTATAATATAAGAAAAAATGAATTTTACAATATGACAACCATTGAATAATGTCACAACCTAACAAAATTGTTGATGAATGTTGCATTGTGACAAAACCCTTACAATTTCGCATAACCATTGAATAATGTCATAGCCCAACATAACCCTTGATGAACATTTCAATGCAAAAAAACCCTTAACGGATGTCACAATGTGACATAACCATATAAAACATATCCATATTATAAAGTAAGCCAAAATGAATGTTTCAATCTGACATAACCATTGGAGAATGTCACAACCTGACAAAATTGTTGATGAACATTGCAACGTGACAAAACCTTGAATAAATGTCACATTGAGATGAAATCCCTAATGAACATGTCTTGACATTTGATGAATGTTGCACTGTTACATTACCATTAACATGGGAATGTGAATGTCTCAATTAGAAATAATCATTAAGCAACACAACAATTTTACATTAAGTAAGCCAAAATGAAAGCCACAGTCTCAGATAACCATTTAAGAATGTCAAAGCCCAACACAACACTTGATGAACATTGCAATGTGAAAAAACCTGTAATGAATTTCACAATGTAACATCACATTTCATTAAAGCCACAATGTGAAAAAAACCTTACTGAATATTGCAATGCGACATCACATTTGATGAATGCCCCAATGTGACATGGTCATTAATGCAGCAAGATGAATGTCACAATATGAAATAACCAAATTAAGAAGCCAAAAAATTTGAAATAAACTTAGCTAAGATGAATGTCGCAATGTGACATAACCATGCTTGAACCTCGTAATCCAAAATAAGCGAACTAAAATGTTGCAATCACACGAAACACTTGATGAATGTGAAGTCTACAAAAGTTACTATGTTGTTTAAACTTTGAAATATTCATTATAAGTATCACAAGAAAGTGTTAATATAATACATTTGATTCTTTATAATATGGATATATTTGATTCAGATGTAATATTATAATTTTATATTATTAATAATATTATTTAGTGAACTATAACAATTATAATATTAATACACAATATTAACTAGATAGTATGAATGTTGCAAACCTAAATAATCATTAAGGAATGCCCTAATCCAACATAACCTTATAACTATAACATTATAATTTTATATTATTAATACGAATTTTAGAATAATATTATTAGTAAACTATAATCACAATTAAAATATTAATAAAAAATAATATCACAATTAATATTAATATATCTTTGTTGATTATTAATAAATTTTGTATAAACTTTGTTAATATAAGTTAATACATACATTATATTAATATAAATTAATACAAACATTACTATAAGTTAATATAATATAATATTATAGTATAATATTTATTTATATTAATATTTTTATGCATGCTTTCATGGTTACAACAACCAAGTCCAACACATTAATAATGTTTTTTCTCTATAATATGTGCTAAATGGACACATTAATATTAGTAATGTGGTTGTTGTTGGTATTTAATTGATTAAATACACAAACCTCTATATACAAGTTTAAGTTCACGTCAAAACTCTATATATAAATTGATTAAAAATGCAAGATTCTAAATTGTCAAATCAACAATATATCATGATTTAATAAAGTTTTTACAATATATTGGACACCACTAGCAATATCCATCCTACTAGGAAACATTCAATGTTGTGGCAGGTGGAATATAAGTCGTCAGATCTTACAACAATTCAGATCCAACGCCCTATAATCCACCTGCCACAGATCTTGCATAGTAGGATGGACATTTGTTGCCATTGGCACACAAGTGGATGACATTGGGAATATAAAAAGGGTATTTACCCGTTTTTTCCATTTTTAATTGTCAAATACCAACAACTTTTAAATTTACAATTCATTAATAGCGTTCACTTAATTTTTGAAATCATCAATTTGATGAGAAAATCAAAACATTTCCAGTATATATATATATATATATATATATATATATATATATATATATAATAACAATATGTATTATAATATAATATATAATATAATATAATAACAATTTCCTAAATTTAAATGTTGATTTGTGTGTAAAGCATACATAACACAAGTTATACATTCTATAGCAAATGCCATGCATAGTACATGTTACAAATTTTCGAGTAGATGGAGGTTGCAACTTACAAGTTGCATGCATAACACATTGCATAAGCTACAAATATTATAGCACAGGATGAGCAACATGTGCGTGCTCACAACTTACAAGCCACTAGGATTCTTTGGCAATTGGACCATATCACATCCTGTAGGTTGAAAAGTGAAGGTTGGGAGGGAAGAAAAGATCAAGGATTCAGAAACACTGCCCAAAACCTGCATGCAACTATCCACAGAAAAGTAAAGGTTGAGAAGGAAGAAAAGATCAAGGATTCAAAAACACTTCCCAAAACTTCCATGCAATTATCCACAGAGGTAATACTGATTAATATTAAATTGCAATTGCAATGATGGAAATTTTCTTCTTTGGATGAAGCTAGAAAACAACTTCTTGCACAGTTATTTTCTCATTATATTTGTTTTTTGAGAATTCACATTTAAATACCTTCCCACATGTGTTTTTAATGTCTTCGTGAATCTTGATTATAAGAATAAACATGGGTGTGACCGACCTCTCACAAGCTCTGTTTTATTTCATTTTAGAAAACATTAGTAGTTGTTATTTAAAAAAACAAATCCAAAATAATTCAGTAATATTTATTATCTCATTATATTAATAACCATAATTATTTCAAATTTTGCAATCCATAACTTTTATTATTATTTTTACAACAACCATTAGTAACTCCTTTTTTCCTTTTCCGATAGGCTATATCTATCTTGGCATCATTACATGCATACTACTTAGTGTTTGGTCATTTGTTTTTGTACAATGATTCGATCTATGTGGAATTGAGACCTCTTATCTGGTGATTTTCAAAATTGAAATTGTGTGCACGTTGCTATATCAAGGTAATATGTTAAGATTTTATGTTTATGTTTTTAATGGTGTTATATTCCATGTGAAACAATTTGATGATGTTATGTTAAATGCAATTTCATAATAATTTATGATGATGTTATGTTAAAT
>ML822045.1:67417-85346 GCA_009831015.1 Picea engelmannii | reverse complement strand
AAGAATATATAAGGATAGGGGATGAATATATGCCCTGTGTTTCCTGTGTAAATAGTTATTCCTCTTTTGTATTTATTTTCCTATGAAAAGAAATTAGGTTCATAAGTTGAGGAAAGTGAATGAATGTATGCCTATGTTCCTTGTATGCACAATATTATATCTCCTATATTTGATTTGCATGTGAAAGGAAATCATATTAATAAGTTGAGGATTGAATTGGATGTATGAATTTGTAATTTGTCATGTATGTTAAGTTCATTCCATATTGGTTATCCTGTCTTGAATGTATGCACAAGTAACCTAAAATTCATGGTTTAAAACCTTGTAAAATGACATGAATTATCTATGTATAGAAATGGAACTTATATGTTATAGAGTGTTAGAAAAAATAGGATCGTGGAGCAATAAAATAAAAAAATGTGGAAATAAAACACACAAGCTACACAATACAATAGAGACACAAATATACGTGGTTCACCCAGTGTGAGCTACGTCCACCAGAGAAATTACCAGGTCCTTCCTTTATTATTATCTAGCAAATGAAGGGATACAACCTACAACACACCTGCCATAACTTCATCTTCTTCCTCTCACAGTCTTCTCTCTCAAAATACAATATTTGCAATGATACATAGCCGCAATATATTTCCCTCATAAAAGAGGGTTTCCTTCTAGGGAAAAAAACCCTAACATAACTTCTACCGTCAGATTTGTGACCTTATAATGAATGGTATAGATTTACTATGAAATTAAAACATACATTTACAAGACAATTTTTCCTTCGGGGCCCTAGCCCCCAAACCCCCGCCAGGGGCCCGATTGCCCTTAGACCTCGCAGAAGGGTAACTCCCCTTGCACTCCCTCACATGGAGGAGTGTACATTCTTCTGGGGTGTAAATTATTCATGGGGTATAAACACGGCTAAAAACAAAGACCTCTGAATCAGGAAGATAATCATGCTCCACAACCAACAATCTCCCATTTGGAGACTGATCTCAACAACTCCATCGCTATTGTATCTGCTAAACTATGATACTTCTTTGACCTGGAAAATTTTTCATCTTCACCTTCATGCTTGAAGACCAACTGAAACTGAGCAGGAACTCAATTTCTCCTTGGTTACTCCCTTTGTTAACATGTCTGAATGATTCTGGCTAGTGTGTATCTTTTCCAACTTCAAATGTCCATCTTCCAAGATGGATCATATGAATTGGTACCTGATATGTATATGCTTAGTATTCGAATGAAAGGCTGATTTATTTGCAATATGAATGTCACTCTCACTGTCACAGTACAACCTGCTATTCTCCTTCTTATTTCCCAATTCCTCCATAAACCTCTGTAACCAAATCATTTCTTTACTAGCCTCTGTAGCAACAAAATACTTCGCTTCTATTGTTGAAAGTGCAACAACCTTTTGCAGTTTCGAAATCCAACTTACTATTGTTCCACCTATAGTAAAAACATACCCTGTGATGCTCCTCCTGCTATCTTTATCACCTGCCATATCTGAATCAACATATCCCTATAGAATAATGTATGAACCTCCAAAACATAATGCATTAGTAACAATACCTCTCAAATACCTGAGAATCCACTTTACTGCCTTCCAATGTTCTTTACCTAGATTGTTCATATACCTGCTCACAACTCCCACTACATGTGCAATATCTGGTGTCGTGCAAACCATTGCATACATCAAGCTGCCAACAACTCATGAATAAGGGACCCTGGACATGTATTATATCTTCTCTTGTGTCTTGGGACACATTTCCTTAGTTAATTTTAAATGGCTAGCCAAAGGTGTACTAATTGGTTTTGCATTCTAAACCTTTCCAACACCTTCTCTATGTGCTCACCCTGAGACAATGTTAATTTGCGATTTTTCCCGTCTCTTGTTATTCTCATACCAATGATTTTCTTTCCAGCACCCAAATCCTTCATCCCAATTGAATTAGCTAATTTCTTCTTGAGCACATTTATATCCTACACATTAGACCCTGCAACAAGATGTCATCTACATACAATAACAAGATAATATAGCTTCCATTTTCTAGATTTTTAAAATAAACACAGTGATTAGAATGACATCTACTATAACCTTGTTCTGTCATAAACCTGTCAAAATTCAAATACCATTGCCTTGGAGCTTGATTTAGGCCATACAAGCTCTTTTTCAACATGCATACTGAATTCTCCTTCCCTTTGACCTCATACCCCTGTGGTTGTTATATATAAATCTCTTCCTCCAAATATCCATGGAGAAAAACTATTTTTACATCTAACTGTTCAAGATGCAAATCTTCTACTGCCACAAGACTTAAAATAGTCTCAATTAAATTCATTTTAACAACATGAGAAAATATTTCATCAAAATCTATACATTTATTTTGTGCAAACCCATTTACAACAAGTCTAGCCTTGTACCGATTTTTTCCTCCATATTCTTCCTTCAATTTGTAAACCCATTTTGTTATCATACTAGGTTGTCTTGGTTGTTTAGCCCTTAGTTTTAATTTTTTCTAAGCCTTTAGTTTTTGAAACTTTTGATTTGTTTCTTAAAGGTGTGATTTACTTAGGTTACCTTGAATAAATAAAGGCTTAATTCATGACTCAAGTTTTGATCCTCACATAAACTTTTGGCCTAGGTTCGTTTTCTTGGCTTATGTTTTGACCCCCTTCATGACTTGAAACTAAGCCTGACTTACCCCACAACCAACTTGACTTGACATATCACTCTCCTCACTCATGCCTTCGTATCCTTTCCATGTTGTCCCTTTGTCCTTTTATAATGGTCAAATCAACTTTTTGAAAAGGGAGCACTACCAACTCACTAGGAGTTTCTGTAGCGCACTCCATGTCCTTCATCCTTTATCATGATTTGTTATTATAGCGCTGATGTGATGTCTGCCTTGTTTTCAGCATCGTGGTTAGTTAAAATATTCCTTCAATGATTCAATCTTTATGACCTTGCTAACGGTTTTCAAATTTTGAAAGTTCAAAACTCTGTGTTGCAAAAATTACCAGTTCGGACCAGTTGGTAGTGGCACTGCAGGATCGGTTGTTGAGGTGGATTTGGATGCCGATATGCTCGTGATACTCTCTTAAACATCTGCAAAACTCCATGTTATTGCCGAGTTTCCATTTTTAAGATTTGTGAACAGTCAAAGGGAGGGATATTCGCAACCATTTTTTCCTAAGACAACAAGCAGTTTGAGTTAGGGGAGATTCCTGGAAAGGGGCAACCATTATTCAATATCAATCTATTATTGAAGTATGACTCTTTTGTTTTCCTGGCCATCACTGCACCATAGATTTAAACCTTTCATCCTAAACTATGGAGACACCTCAGAAGAAGAAATAGCGCAAGGGAGGTACTTTGGTTAGAATTGAGCCTACAAACATGCATTTAATTGAGGCAGAGCCCATGGCTAGATAAGTTTTTCAAAGGGTGGGCTACCTTGATTTCTGCCAAAACATGCAGAGGGGTCATCCTGAGGTGGCAAGGCAATTTGCCTCACATTTTGATGGCCTGAAGACTAAGGTAGAGGACCTAGAGTTTGAAGTGTCTTAAGCCTCCATTTCAATAGCCATAGGGATTCCTATCACATGAGAGAAATGGTTTAAATCCATGGCCTTGAATGCAACCTTTTCCAAAGACTTCCTTAAGCCAAAGTATCAAAATGACAACCTATCCAAAGGGGTACCAAGAAGTCATCTAGTTGAAGAGTTTGATAAGATGTTGAAGATCATCCAAAGGTACTTCACATGTGAAGGGAGGTTTAATACACTATACCAATACCATATAAGGCTTCTACTGCATTTTACTGGTAAAGATGAAATGAACATTCCTTTCTATTTGTTGAGAAGCATAGGGAAAATGTCAGATAGAGTTCAATCCAAATCAAAGGCTGTGGATACTAGTATTTTTCATTATGGGTTGATTAGAATGTTGGATTCTGAAGAGATGAGAAAGAGGAACATCTCATGGGAACAATTCATTGCTTCTGCTCACATGAAATTGGACATAGCAGCCCCTCCTCAGTCAAAGATACCAACAAGAAAAGAAAGAGTAATGCCCCTACTCAATACTAGGAGGTCATTAAGGAAGTTGCAGAAACATAGAGGGAGGCCTACCATTCTCCACAGAGAGAGCTTTCAACCCCTCATGCACCATAATTAGAAGAGGTCCCTTCCTCTACTAAAGCCACAACCAAGAAAGGAAGGAAACTACACTTCTCTTCATCTCCTTCAACATCTAGCACAAAGGTTAGAAATCCTTTCACAAGGTCATCAAATCTCAAAGGGGTTGTTGAAGAACAAGTCCTACCAAAGGCTTCCATTCTAAAGAAGAAGAGAGATAAGGGAAAAGGCATTGAGAAGCCTTTTGAGATGGAAGAGGTAGTCCCACAACAGGATGATGAAGCCATGAAGAATCCTATTGAGACTGTCCACATCACCACTCCACCTAGCAACCAGACCTTCAAAATATTGATTAAACAACTCAGGAAAGCTAGGAAGGAAGTGGCTCGTTTAAAATCAGAAATCCTATCCGAAAGGATTAAGATGAAATAACTCATGGATGGTTACAACCACACTCTTGATTTAGCAATATTTGCAGCAAGAAGAGCCCAACCTCTCCGTAGGAAACTCAAGAACCTTTATAAACAAAACAAAGGCTTTCAGTCTCAGAACAGAAAGCTCAAAGCAGAGTTGCAACAATTCAAGGATGAGATGGCTCAAAGAAACTTGAATGTGTTGGTTGAAGCTACTATTGAAAAGGAGAAACCGGTAGCCAAGAAAAGAATAGCTCCAGTGAAGAAGCTTATTACTACTAAAGGGAAGCATGCTGATGTGCCAAAGGGAAGTCCTCCTTCCACAAGAAGGAGTGTCAGGTTGATGAAGTGATTGGTGAAAAGTGAGCTCCATTTTTTAGAATGGCCCCTTTTTGCAAAGATAAGAGATTGAGGAAGTATTACTTTTTTCCACTTATACAGGCTTTATAGGCTTCTAATGCATACAAATCAGGGTTTTGGGTGCTTTGTAAAGAGTTAACCTCTTCAACAGAAATAACATAGACATTCTGTAGCGCTATGGCGCTACAAAATTGTCTAATTAGTATATACTATCAGTCTTCTACCTATAGCACTACCTAATTTCTTAAGTCTGGTGTAGTGATGGCGCTGCTAACTTCCCAGGATGCTACCAAATATATTAAGCATCAAAATGATGGCGGCTGCGAATTCCACATGGTGCTACCAAATTCATTTTTAGGTCGGGTGCTACACATTCAACATGATCAGTTCAGCATTAGTGCTACCAAATTGGGCACAGATACACAAGCAGGTGCTACCAAAATTCACACAGAGATTGAATTACACAGGCTTTGACGCTACCGAATTTTGAACAGAGGATGAATTTCGCACAGAGACACACATGCTCTGTGCTACCCATTATGCATACCTATTTTGGAGGCTGCGCTATAGAATTATAGAGAATTTTATGGAGGCGCTACAAAGTCTCGCTATCCAGAGCGCTACCAACAGGTACTAGGAATCAAGGGGTTCAAATTATCATCCTTGTGAGTGGCTGATGATGTCGAGAAGGGTTGAGATGGTAGTTGGAAGCATGATGATAGTTTACGAGCCTCTGCAGGACACTTGGCATGCAAGGAGATGCACATCAAAGAAGATCAAGTGAGTTTGAAGTTGGTTGGATCAGTGGCCAACATTTTCCTTTTTTATAGCATAATTGTTAGCTTAGTTGTTAGAGGAAATAACTATTTGGAGAAATTCATGGGAGGAAGGCCAGCTCACACCTCCAGTTGTTGCCTTTACTTTTTTTTTTTTATAAATAGATTGTCCAAATGGTTTAGTAGGTTCGAATGGTTGAGCTAAGCTCCCTTATTGTAATATTTTGATGAAGCTACTGGTTAACTGGTTATGTACTTGATTTGAGACTTCTTGATTAATATAAGTCAACTTTCTTATTCCATCTTATTTTCCTCTGATATTGGAGTATTCATGATTGAATGATTCACATGGATTGTTATAGTTGTATTATGGTGAATGTTTGATTATAGTATTGTTATGATGTTCTTCAGTTTCCTTAAAGCTTTGAATTCAAAAAGATCTCGTGTTTGAGTTTTTTCCTCCCTAGGTTACTTGAAGACATGATGTCCATAGTAGACCTATACATTTTCCTCACCAAAGTCTTCTCTCTATTCACCTTTACTCCCACTCACTGATTGAAGTTGATAAAGACCTCAATTTCTTGTGCATGCTAGCCCAAATTTCTGAGTTAGAACATTATTATCTCGAGTTTTATCCATTTGACCTCTTTAAACTCATTTACATTTACATATAACATGATGGTTACTCAACTTACCTTCTATGAAATCTAAGGGTGATTCCTAGTGCTAACATTCTTGGCATCATTGCCAGGGAACGAATTGAAGACATTTCTCTGGGATTGAACGACAAAGCTTACTGGTTTTGAAGGTGCATTAGAACTCAGTACATCGAAGATTGCATCTTGCACCTGGCGACTCCATTGTTTCAACTGTGGCTCCTAAAGGCAGACAGACGAGGTCCACTCCACAACTACCTTTGGTTCCACCTGAGGCTAACCCAGAGGAGATAATCATGAAGGGAAAATCTTCTCAGAAAATTTTTCCTGATACTGCCACACGTACTATTGGCTAGTTGCCTGATTCCACTCTTAATACTCTAGTTGCTATATCAAGTATTCTTCATTTACCTTCTGCTGAAGTATCTAGGAATATAGATTTTGAAAATTTCCCTGTTGAATACTCCTCTTTTGACCCTAAATTGAAAGATTTTTTTTTAAAATCCTTACTTCCCCTGACATTGTGAAGAGGTTTAGACTTGAGAGTCTTGAATATTTTCCTACCTTAGTCTTTGTTACTCCTCCTCCTGTCAAAATTTCTGCAGCCAAAGGGGAGGAAACCTCATCTCCCTTACAGCCTATACCATCTTATTCCAAGACTCAGTCTTCTTCTATGAAAACTGAGTTTCCTCCTTCCTACATTCCTTTTTCTCCTAAGCTGCACATAGTCAAGTCTCATTCTCCTCCTTGTTCACCTAGAGTCCAAAATCCAATGGTAGGTGCTAACCCTCCTTGAAATAGGATGGATTCCATAGTGGCTGTAAGATACACCCCTCTTATCTTACCTCAACCAATGAGTGCTCTCCCTACTGGAGATTATCTAAAATACATGCCCAAATTCACAAGAGAGGAAGACATAACTGTTGAAGAACACCTTGCTTCCTTCTACAGTTATGAAAACAATCAAAACATTGAAAATGAGGATGTGTGGATGAGAGGGTTTGTCCAAAGCCTTGAGGCTAGGAAATGGTTTAGGGGTTTGGCTCTTGGATCCATTATTGGGATTGAGGCGTTAGATGATGCCTTTTTGAGACAATGGGGGGACAAAAATGATTTTTTGTATTATATCACAGAATTTGGATCCCGAAAGAGGAAAGAGGGAGAGCCTATCTCTAACTTCTCTAAAAGTTTCAACGAAATGTACAATAATATCCCTGCTAAGATAAAGCCTACAAAAAACTCTACAAAAATCACCTATGCCAGTGCTTTTGACCCTGAGTTTTTCCTTCCACTGAGAGAAAGAAGATCAGCCTCCTTAGCTCATATGCAAGATGTAGCCTTGGAGGTAGAATCTAACATGGTAGCATCTAACAAACTTAGGGGAAAATATGATAGGGACAAGAGGAAAAATAGAATTGAAGCCTCAACCTATGATTCCTCTATTATTCATCTTCAAGTTGATGGACTTACCAAATTAGTAAAATCTCTTTCTGTTGAGATGGAAAAGTTAAAACTTGAAGGAAAACAGACCTATAGAAATACTCAAAATGATGATAACATAGGTAACTTCAGGAGACCCAATAATGCTCCTCAAATCCTTCCAAGAGATCCAAGAAACAGAGATAGGGATGATCAAAAGGTACAAACACCTTTACAAAACAACCGTGTTGTTGATGAAGAAGGAGAGGATGAAGAAGTTGATCCTGAGATCCATTACTTAGGTGACACATCCCCATTTCCTCACTTGACCCAATCTCCATATGAGGAATCCCTGATGGATAATCAAATACATGAACTGAGTAAGGGAGAGAAGGCAAAAGAAAATCCAAATAGATATAATCTGAGATCCAAAAAGAATGAGGAAAAGACTGATGCTTCTGATCAGCCTACCCAAAAAGAAAATTCTGCCAAGGCTGTGACAGCTGGCAGTAAAGAAAAAGATGCTCAAAGCCCCCAAATTCTCGTCAAGAATCCTACCCAGAGGCCAAAGAGATTCTAAAATCTTCATCTTATTTCAGTTTTGAGAGTGAGATCCAAAAAATCAAGATCCATGTACCTTTTTTGGAGTTGATAAAAAATGAAGAATTAAAAAAATATCTTTCCAAAATGTTGCAGCCTGAATCCTCTTCAAATGCCACTGATTCAATAAACCTTTAGGATGAAAAGCCAGCAGTCATCTTAGGACCTTTGATAGAAGATAGAGATGATTCATCCCCTCCCTTCTATACATCACTGAACATACATGATAAGGTGTTGCATAATTGTTTGATGGAATCAGGGGAATCTCACAATCTCATGCCAAAAACTGTCATGGATGAACTTGGATTAGAAATCACAAAGACCTACCATGACTTATATTATTTTGACTCTAGGAAAGTGAAGTGTCTTGGGGTCATCAAAGATGTGGTTGTGACATTGTTTCAGTTGCCCATGAAAAGTGTGGTTATGGATATCATGGTGGTTGATGTTCCCCCCAAGTTTGGCATGCTCTTGTCAAGATCTTGGATAAAAATACTTGGGGGAACCTTGCAGATGGATCTCACTTATGCTACCATTCCTGTGTTTAGGGGGGAGCATAGAAGACTTTATAGGGAAGCTCAGTTGGCCTACATTATTAGTGACGAATCAAACCCCACCAACCATCCTATTTTTTCACTTGATACTTATTTGGGATCCAGTATATTGCAGCTCACTGATGCTCCTGAACCTCCTCTTGAAATCAGAAAACAATCCATTACTTTTTGTGAAGATTCTCCTCCAACCACCTCTGTCTGGAAGATGTTCTTTGATGGAGCCTCTTCTAGGGAGGTGTTGGTGTTTGAGTGGTCCTTGTTTCACCTACTCAAGAGACTATATATTTTTCCTACAAGATAGAATTTGAAACTACCAATAATGTGTCAGAGTACGAAGCTATTGTTTTGGGTTTAAGGGCTGCAAAAGACATGGGGATTGAAGAGCTATCAGTTTTTGGGGATGATGAATTGATTGTCCATCAGATTAAAAATCTTTATCAAGCTAATCACCCTAGGCTTAAAACTTATAGAAATGAAGTGTGGGACCTAGTTGACAGTTTCTTCTCAGCTTTCAACATTTCATTTATTCCAAGAGAAGATAATACCATGGATGATTTTTTGGTTGTATCAACAAGCAATTTCAGAGTCCCTTTTCCACCTAAACTCAAGTATGATGTAGACGTGAAATATAAACCCTCTATACATGACAATGTCAAGCATTGGAAGGTGTTTGAGGATGATATTGAGATCAAAAGATTCCTTGAGACGGTTGATGAGTTTTTTGCATTACATATTGATGAAGATCATGATTTTGAAAATAATCCTCATGCTGATGTTTTTTCTAAACAAAATTGTTAATCATCATATTGTTCAGTTGCCTAGCAACCACATTCCAAAAGGACTAGTTCCTTTGGAAATATTATTTGACAAGAATGCTGTGGTAGTGAAGGGTAAAGGGTCAAATACTGATGTTGATGTAACTGAATGTAATGTGGGTACGTAAAATGATCCAAAATATGTCAAGTTGTCAAGCAACTTATCAAAGGAACAAATGGTTGAATATGATGAGCCGTTAAAGGAGTTTCCTGATGTGTTTTCCTGGACCTATGAATATCTCATAAAATACGACACAAGCATCATAGAACACAAGATCCCATTGAAGGAAGAGACCAAACCATTTAGGCAGAAGCCGAGACAAATAAATCCTATGTTGCTGCCTATTATGGAAAAAGGGGTAAAAAATCTTTTGGATGCAAATATTATTATTCCTTTGAGGTATTCTGAATGGGTGGCCAACTTGGTCTCAGTGAGAAAAAAGAATGGGGAAATCAGACTTTGTGTCGATTTCCAGAATCTGAACAGAAGCTCTAAGAAGGATAATTACTCTTTGCCAAAGATGGAGCACATATTATAGAGGGTGACATGTGCATTTAGGATGTCTATGATTGATAGATTTTCTGGCTACAACCAAATCTCTGTCTTTCCATAAGATAGAGAGAAGACAACCTTCACCACTCCTTTGGGTACATTCATGTACCCTAAGATGCTCTTTGGATTGATGAACGCAGGGGCGAGCTTTCTACGAGCCATGTACATAGACTTAATTGGAGAGAAGAAAAAGTTTGTAGTCATCTATTTAGATGACATAATAGTGTTCTCACAATCTGATAAAGAACATTATGATCATTTTAAAAAGGTCTTCTTAAAATGCAGAAAATTTGGTCTCTCTTTAAATCCAAAAAAATCATTGTTTTCCATGAAGGAGGGGAAATTACAACTAAAGGGGTAAGGATTGATTCCATCAGGGTAGAAGCTATCCAAACCTTGTCACTCCCTAGATCCAAGAAGGAAGTTCAGTATTTCTTGGGAAAAAATAATTTTTTGAGAAGGTTTGTTTCAAATTTTGCTAAGTTGGTAAAACATATTATAGTTATGTTGAGGAAAGGAAATGAAATCAAATGGACTGTTGAATCTCGTTATTTTTTTGATCAAATAAAGAAATCCTTGACTGATGCCCTTGTGCTCATTAGTCCTGACTACTCCAAGGATTTTTTGATTTTTTCTTTTGCTTCATTTGACACAGTAGCAACTGTTTTATTGCAGAAGAATGTTGAAGGATTAGAGTAGCCCATTGCTTTTTTCATCAGAGCATTGAGAGATGCTGAATTAAAATATGACATCATGGATAAGCAGGCCTATGCATTGGTCAAATATCTCAAGGCTTTCAGAGTTTATGTGTTGCATTAAAGAGTCATTGCATATGTTCCTTCAACTTCTGTGAAGGAAATTCTCATTCAACTTGACATGGACGGAAAAATGAGCATGCAGATTGCCAAAATCCTTCAATTTGATCTTGAAATAAAGCCCACCAAATTGGTTAAAGGCCAAGGTTTAGCCAGGTTGTTGGCTGAATCTAATTTCAAAGCTTTGGGGGTTAATTTCATCAACACTTGCTCAGAAAATCAACAGGTTGAATTGTCTAATAAAGATTCTCAAGTCAACCCTCCATTGGCAGAATGCATCTGGTACAAGGAAATTGTATTTTTTATACAAAAATTGTAACCTCCTGATGGTATGGAAAAGAACAAGATGAGAGCTTTGAAGCTCAAATCAATTAAATATTGTCTTATTGATCAAGTATTGTATTGGAAAGATCCTTTCAGAGTACTTTTGAGATGCCTAGACTCACAAGAAGCCCAAAATATTATGTCTGACTTTCATGACAGTTTATGTGGGGGGCATCACTTTTGGAGAACCACAACATATAAGATTCTCAGGGCTAGGTATTTCTAGCCTAGTTTATTCACCGATGTTTGTGCAAATATCAGAGCATGTGTCAAATGTCAGAAATTTTCTAGAAAACAACAGCTCAAGTCTTTTCCATTGAAGCCCATGGTAGCTTCAGGACCCTTTCAGCAGTGGGGCCTAGATTTTATTGGGGAAATTCATCCTGCTTCAAGTGGTCAACATAGGTGGATCTTGACTGCCACTGATTACTTTACTAAGTGGATAGAAGCCATACCTACAAGGAATGCTTCCCACAAGGTGATCATTGGCTTTCTTGAGGATATTATGGCGAGATTTGGTTGTCTAAACAAAATTGTCACTAATAATGTTGCTTCTTTCAAGGATGAACCATTGATCCAGTTTTGTGAACATTTTGGAATCACTTTGATTCACTCTAATCCTTACTACCCCCAAGGGAATGGACTGACAAAGTCCTCTAACAAAATCCTTATAAGTATTATCAAGAGACTGTTAGAGGACAACAAGAAAGCATGGGATTCAAAGCGCAAATTTTCTTTGTGGGCTGATAGAGAAACAACAAAGAGATCTCTTGGTGTCTCTCCTTTCCATCTTGTGTATGAAGTTGAGGCCATCTTTCCTTCTCAGCTTGCCTTGCCCATGGAAAAATTATTCCAAGACTATAAAGGAGAACCAAATGATATGATCTAAATGATACAACAACTAGTAGAAGTGCAACAGACTCAGGAGCAACTCCTGGATAAATCACATGACCATAAACAAAAGATCAAGCAGACTTTCGACAAGAAGGTAAACAGAGAGTATTTCCAGCTAGGAGATCTAGTGCTCAAGTGGGATGCACCAAAGCAATACAAAGGAAAGCACGATCAATTTGAAGCCTTGTGGATCGATCCCTTCAAAATTTCTGACGTATTTTCGAATAGCACTTACAAGTTGTAGAATTTGGAGGATGTTGAAGTTTTTGGTGGCCTTGTCAATGGGAATTTTCTAAAAAAATACTTCGCTTGAGCCATGAGTGAATTTCCATGCCATTGTAAATACCATCTTTCTTTTATTTTTGTTTTAATAAGTGACCCCATATCCCTAGGATAAGGCAATGAAACTACTTGTTCTTGGCAGTCCACATGGAGAATGCCATCCCCTGTGGAGGCAATGTTATCACACTAAGTTGTCTTGGGTGTTTAGCCCTTAGTTTTAATTTTTTCTAAGCCTTTAGTTTTTGAAATTTTTGATTTTTTACTTAAAGGTGTGATTTACTTAAGTTAACTTGAATAAATAAAGGCTTAAGTCATGACTCAAGTTTTGATCCTCACATAAACTTTTGGCCTAGGTTCATTCTATTAGCTTATGTTTTGATCCCCTTCATGACTTGACACTAAGCCTGACTCGCCCCACGACCAACTTGACTTGACATGTCACTCTCCTCACTCATGCCTTCATATCCTTCCCATGTTGTCCCTTTGTCCTCTTATAATGGTTAAATCAACTTTTTAAAAAGGGAGCTCTGCCAACTCACCAGGAGTTTTCGTAGTGCACTCCCTATCCTTCATCCTTTACCATGATTTGTTAATATAGTGTTGATGTCATGTCTGCCTTGTTTTCAACAACGTGGTTAGTTAAAATATGCCTTCGAGGATTCAATCTTTATGAGCTTGCTAATGGTTTTTAAATTTTGAAAGTTCAAAACTTTGCGCTGCAAAAACTACCAGTTCAGACCAGTTGGCAGTGGCACTACCGGATCGGTTGTTGAGGTGCATTTGGATGCCGATATGCTTGTGATGCTCTCCTAAACATCTGAAGCACTCGATGTTATCGTCAACTTTCCAGTTTTAATATTTGTGAACAATCAAAGGGAGGGAAATTCACAACCATTTTTTCCTAAGCCAACAAGGAGTTTGAGTTAGGGGAGATTCCTAGAAAGGGGAGCCATTATTCACTATCAAATTCTTATTGAAGTCTGACTCTTTTGTTTTCCTGGCCATCACTATACCATAGCTTTTAAACCTTTCATCCTAAATTATGGAGGCACCTCAGAAGAAGAAATCACACAAGGGAGGTATTGTGGTTAGAACTGAGCCTGTAGACATGCATTTATTTGCAGCAGAGCCCATGGCTAGAGAATTTTTTCAAAGGGTGGGCTGCCTTGATTTCTTCCAAAACTTGAAGAGGGGTCATCCTGAGGTGGCAAGGCAATTTGCCTCACATTTTGATGGCCTGAAGAGTAAGAAAGGGGACCTAGAGTTTGAGGTGTCTGAAGCCTCCATTTCATCAACCACGGGGATTCCTATCACATGAGAGAAATGGTTTAAATCCATGGCCTTGAATGCATCCTTTTCCAAAGACTTCCTTAATCCAGAGTATCAAACTGACAACCTGTCCAAAGGGGTACCAAGAAGTCATCTAGTTGAAGAGTTTGATAAGATGTTGAAGATCATCCAAAGGTACTTCACATGTGAAGGGAGGTTTAATACACTATACTAGTACCATATAAGGCTTCTGTTGCATTTTACTGGAAAAGATGAAATGAACATTCCTTTCTATTTGTTGAGAAGCATATGGAAAATGTCAGATAGAGTTCAATCCAAATCAAAGGCCATGGATACTAGTATTTTTCATTATGGGTTGATTAGAATGTTGGTTTCTAAAGAGTTGAGAAAGAGGAACATCTCATGGGAACAATTCATTACTTCTGCTCACATGAAATTGGACATAACAACCACTCCTCATTCAAAGATACCAAGTCCTTTACCATCCACCAGTGCTGCTCCAACATGAACCATCAAGAAAAGAAAGAGTACGGCCCCTACTCAAGACCAAGAGGTCATTAAGGAAGTTGCAGAAACAAAGAGGGAGGCCTAACATTCTCCATAGAGAAACCTTTCACCCCCTCCCGCACCAGAATTAGAAGAGGTCCCTTCCTTTACTAAAGCCAAAGCCAAGAAAGGAAGGAAACTACACTTCTCTTCATCTCCTTCAACAACTAGCATAAAGGTCAGAAAGTCTTTCACAAGGTCATCATCTCTCAAAGGGGTTGTTGAAGAACAAGTCCTACCAAAGGATTCCATTCTAAAGAAGAAGAGAGATAAGGGCAAAGGCATTGAGAAGCCTATTGAGATGGAAGAGGTAGTCCCTATGCAACAGGAAGATGAAGCCATGAAAAATCTTGTTGAGACTATCCACATCACCACTCCACCTAGCAACCAAACCTTCAAAAGTTTGATTAAACAACTCAGGGAAGCTAGGAAGGAGGTGGCTCGTTTAAAATCAGAAATCCTATCTGAAAGGATTAAGATGAAAGAACTCATGGATGGTTACAACCACACTCTTGATTTAACAATATTTGTAGCAAGAAGATCCATAGGAAACTCAAGAACCTTTATAGACAAAACAAAGACTTTCAATCTCAGAACAGAAATCTCAAAGCACAGTTGCAACAATTCAAGGATGAGATGGATCAAAGAAACTTGAATGTGTTGGTTGAAGCTGCTATTGAAAAGGAGAAACTAGTAGCCAAGAAAAACATAGCTCTAGTGAAGAAGCCTGTTACTACTAAAGGGAAGCATGTTGATGTGCCAAAGGGAAGTCCTCCTTCCATAAGAAGGAGTGTCAGGTTGATGAAGTGATTGGTGAAATGTGAGCTCCATTTTTTAGAATGGCCCCTTTTTGCAAAGATAAGTGATTGACGAAGTATTACTTTTTGCCACTTATATTGGCTTTGCAGGCTTCTAATGCATACAACTCAAGGTTTTGGGTGCTTTGAAAAGAGTTAATCTCTTCAACAGAAATAACACAGAGATTTCGTTGCGCTATGGTGCTACATAATTGTCTAATTCATATATACTATCAGTCTGCTACCTAATTTCTTAAGACTGGTGTAGCGATGGCGCTACTAACTTTCCGGGGTGCTACCAAATATATTAAGCAACGAAATGATTGTGTTGTGTATTCCACAAGGTGCTACCAAATTCGTTTTGAGGTCGGGCGCTACAAATTCAACATGATCAGTTCAACATTGGTGCTACCGAATTGCGCGCAGGTACACAGGCAGGCGCTACCGAAATTCACACAGAGAGTGAATTACACAGGCTTTGACGCTACCGAATTTTTAACAGAGGATGAATTTTTCACATAGACACATAGGCTCTGTGCTACCCATTCTGCATACCTATTTTGGAGGTTGCGCTATGGAATTACAGAGAATTTGGTGGAGGCACTACAAAATCTCGCTACCCATAGCATTACCAAATGACGCTACCAACAGGTACCAAGAATCAAGGGATTTTAATTATCATCCTTGTGAGTGGTTGATGATGTGGAGAAGGGATGAGATGGTAGCTGGCAGCATGATGAAAATTTACAAGCCTCTACAGGACACTTGGCATGCAAGGAGATGCACGTGAAAGAATATCAAGTCAGTTTAAAGTTGGTTGGATTAGTGGCCAACATTTTCCTTTTTTATAGCACAATTGTTAGCTTAGTTGTTAGAGGAAACAACTATTTGGATAATTTCATGGGAGGAATTCTAGCTCGCACCTCCAACTATTGCCTTTACTTTTTTGTTATAAATAGATAATCCGAATGGTTTAATAGGTTCGAATGGTTGAGCTAGGCTCCCTTATTGTAATATTTTGATGAAGCTACTAGTTAACTGGTTATGTACTTGATTTGATACTTCTTGATTAATATAAGTCAGCTTTCTTATTCCATCTTATTTGCCTCTGATATTGAAGTATTCATGATTGAATGATTCACATGGATTTTTATAGCTGTATTATGATGAATGCTTGATTATAGTACTGTTATGATGTTCTTCAGTTTCCTTAAATCTTTGAATTCAAGAAGATCTTGTGTTTGAGTTTTTTCCTCCTTAGGTTGCTTGAAGACCTGATGTCCATAGCAGACCTCTACATTTTCCTCACCAAAGTCTTCTCTCTATTCACCTTTACTCCCTCTCACTGACTGATGTTGATTAAGACCTCAATTGCTTATGCATGCTAGCCTAGATTTATGAGTTAGAACATTATTATCTGGAGTCTTATCCATTTGACCTCTTTAAACTCATTTACATTTAAATATAACCTGATGGGTATTGGGCTTACCTTCTATGCAATCTAAGGGTGATTCCTAGTGCTAACACATTTATTCTGCAGTTCTCTTTTTCCTGCAGGCAACTGAGCCAAATCCCAAGACTGGTTATTTACTAAGGAATCTATTTCCTCTTTCGTACCTTGCTCCCACTTCTTTTTGGTGTCTACCTGCATTGCCTCTTCATAACATTTTGGTTCACCATAATCAATCAACAATAAATAATACAGTGAAGGAGAGTATTGTTCAGGGGTTATGCTTAACCTGGTAGATTTTAACAACACTTGCAAGAGTTTAGGTACCTGTTGCTCCCGTTTTTGTACATTTTGATTTTCTAGTACCTTTGGAATTTCTTTTTCAGTGATCTCATCAAACATTGTGTATTCTGGTTTTTCTTTTTCCTGTTTCTTTCCCTACAACTGATTTTTGTACATGACCTTCTTATTGAATATGACATTTCTACTCCTAATGATTTTGTGATTTTCATAATCCCAGAAGCGATAACCAAAATCATTAACTTCGTATCCAATAAATGTACACTTCTTGGATTTTTCCTCAAGCTAGGTTCTATTTTCTTTATCAATATAGACAAATGCTTCACAACTGAAAGTGTTCAAAAAATAATAGTTTACCTTTTTTCCCATCCATGCCTCCTCTGGAATTCCACCATCCAAATAACTTGAAGGTCCTCTATTTATTAAGTAAACAACAATATCTACAACATCTGCCCAGAACTGTAAGGGAAAACTAGCATGCAATCTCATACTCCTTGCACGCTCCATGATTGTCTTGCTCATCCTTTCTGACACACCATTTTCTTGTGGTGTTCCTGGAATTGTCTTCTCTCTATGAATCTCATGGTATGAACAATAATCATCAAAATCCTTGCTGCAATATTCACCTCCATTTTCTAATCTGAAACACTTCAACCTTTTTTCTGTCTCATTCTCAACCAAAACTTTCCATTTCTTAAAAGTATCAAAAACATCAGATTTTTGTCGAATGTAATAAACCCAAGTTTTTCTAGTTGCATCATCAATAAAAGTAACATAATAATGAGAGCCACCAAGAGACGATACCTGAGCTGGTCCCCATACATATGTATGCACAAGCTCTAACATTTCACTATTCTTTTCTTTTCCTACTCTGAGAAATATGACTCTCTTATGTTTTCCATAAACACAATGCTCACAAAAATCCAAATCAATTTGTTTAAG
>ML822045.1:47153-67112 GCA_009831015.1 Picea engelmannii | reverse complement strand
TCACCCAAATGAACTTGTCCAAAATCATCTTGAACATAATCTAGAAAATGTTTCCTATGGGGTGTGGCATGAAATGAAGCCCCTGAATCTACTACCCAAGACTCAAAAATAGTATCTACAGAAAGAATCAAAGCATCTTATAATACACCACCTGTTACATTTGCTTCATGATTTTTCTCTTGTTGTCCATCTCTTTGTTTCTTTGGAGCTCTGCAGTCTTTCTTCGTATTTCCTTTCTTCCCACAATTCCAACACTCTATCTTTCCAAGTCTGGATTTGGATCTTCCATTCCTATAATTCCCGCAGTTCCATGAGCCCTTTCCTCTATCCTTTTGTCTTCCCCTATTCTCCATGTTTAACGCATTACCTGATGTCTCACATGTTCTTTTCCATCACATTTCCTCGCTAAGGATAACACCAACAACATCATCAAATTTTAAAGTGTTTGAACCAAAGACATAGTTACTTACAACCATGACCAAGCCGTTCCATCTTTATGGCAATGGGCACAAGATTAGAAGAGCCCTAACCTCATCATCAAAGTCCACTTTTACAAAACTTAGTTGATTAGTAACCATATTAAATTCATTTAAATGATCTGCAACAGACCCACCTTCTGACATCTTCATACTAAATAATCTCTTCATTAGAAATACCTTATTGGGCGTCGAGGGCTTTTCATAAAGTTTAGCCAATGCATCCATTAGCTCCTTCGTTATTTTTTATTTCAAAATATTGAAAGCCACCAATGTTGCCAGGCTCAGTTGTATCATTCCTAGTGCATTTTTTCAAGAACCTCCCATTATTCGTCCTTCATGGCCATTGACTTATTTGATATTCCACCCAATGGTAGGAATAGATCCTTCTTATATAAATAATCTTCCATCTGCATATTCCATAACTGGTAGGTTTGGCCGTTAAATTTCTCGACCCTAAACTTTCCATCTTCCGTCATTGCTCCCACTCGAACCCTGAACCCTCTTTTCCTGTGAGTTGCCTTTCGCTCTGATACCATTTGTTATAAAAAATAGGATCGTAGAGCAATAAAATAAAAAGAACGTGGAAATAAAATAGAGAAGATACACAATACAATAGAGACAAAGATATATGTGGTTCACCCAGTGTGGGCTATGTCCACCAGAGAAATTGCTAGGTCCTTCCTTTATTATTATCTAGCAAATGAAGGGATACAACCTACAACACATATGTTGTAACTTCTTCTTCTCTCTCTCACAGTCTCCTCACTCAGAATACAATATTCACAATGATACATAACCCCCCTACACTCCCTTGTGTGGAGGAGTGTACATTCTTATGGGGTGTAAAGTCTTCATGGGGTATAAACACGGCTGAAAACAAAGACCTCTGAATTAGGAAGATAATAAGGCTCCACAAAAAACATAGAGTAGGGTTAATAGGTATTTATGAAAAGGAATCTAAGTTGCATGAATTCCCATTTCCTCTCAAAATCATTGTAATGGAAGGCCGAGGTAGAAAGGTCGAAATCTAGATTGTTTAGTAGGTTACAGAGCCGATGCAGAACAGGAAAGAATCCTTATACAGGGTCATGGAAAAATAGTTGGATCTAGATAAGTTCAGGCATGTGGATAGTTGACTGGAACCATGATGAGATGAACCCTAAAATCAGGTTGTCGGGAATATGAGATTTCTAAGAAAGGGACTTACTCAAAAGTACTTGATCCTAGACCATATTGGGACTTCTGACCAAAACCTTATGGTGGAACCCATCCTAAGGAGATGGGTAGAATAGTTCGAACCATCGCCAAAAAAACCACATATATCTAGGCTAATAGATATCTGGGTTTTCTTATAAGTCAACTTTTCCAAAAGCCTGGATGCCAGATGATGGAACCCGATGGTGGAACTCTGATCCAAATAGTGGACATTCATAAGTTTCATAAAGTTGACTTTCACAAAATTGTGGATTCTAGATAAGGGACCCAGTGTAGGAATAGTGAGACAGAGCGAAACCAGGGGGTTCGAACCTTGGCTTATGAAACTATGCGATATCCGATAGCAGGCATCCAAAAATTCCAAAAAGGGAGACTTTTGTAAAAAGACGGATCCAGATACAAAAATGTGATGCAGTGGAACCCCGTGGTTAATGATGTCATCATGACATGGAGTCCACGAAGCTAGAATCGTGATAGGGTTTAGGTGGTAGGGCCACAGTGGAAGGTCATGGATTGGATGGTGGAACCATGCGGTGGAACTACAACATCCAGAAATCCAGAGTTTCTTGTAATTGGCTTTTATTGAAAACGAAAGATGTTGGATGTCACATCAACATGTTGAGTTAAATGACTCATCAACATTTGGTGTCGAAAGTGCCATGTCAGAAGACACGTCATCAAGATGTACTCGTGAATATGTTGTAGTGGCAGGTCGTAGGTCAAAGGCCTGATGGTCGAAATCAGGAGGTGGAACTTGGACCATTCGAAAATCCAAAAATACAAAGAATCATTGAAATGGGATTTTTGTAAAAGGTCATATTTTAGATGACACGTCGGCAACACCACATCATACCAAGACAACATACATGTATCCCACCACATCCACAAAATGGCCACATCGAGATTTGCAATATCGTCGATGAGGCATAGGGAGTGGATCTCGAGGAATATGGACGGATCAAATCTTACCTTGGAAAAGAATTGGATGGAAAAACCAGATGGTGGAACTTGGACCATCCGAAAATTCAAAGTTTCTAATAAATGGACTTTTTGAAAAAGTCGTAGTTTAAAAACCCACTAGTGATCTGGATCGTTGGATTGGACAAATCTCAATCGTCATATCTGTCGAGATCAAATGACCATGTTGAATATTGCACAACTTAAAAACCCACTAGCAATCTAGGTTGTTGATTGGTGTGATTTCATCTAATCAACATGCATGTTTTACCTCAAAGGTATAAAGGAAAAAGGGACGGAACCACTCATCCTGCAACCAATGGTTTAGTGACAAGTAGAGGCTTGCTATTGGGAACATGTCATGAAGATGGAAAATTAGTGAATGCCATGTGGCATTCAGGTATAGCTGGGACCCGCATTGATCAATGAAGGCTATCTGGGAATCCGAAAATACGAGACTTTATTTAAACAAACTTTTATGAAAGTCTAGATTCCAAATAGAGAGGAACCATGTGGGTGGAATCAAGATATCTAAAAATTCAAGAATTCGAGAATTATGATAAATAGGATTTATGGAAAATATATTTTCTGGATGGGAAAATATCTAGAGATTTGGAGGATTCTGGATGGGTGGATATCTAGAGACTTGGAGGATGTCGGATGGGCAGATAACCGAGAATTTGGAAATCTAGATATTCGAGAATTTGGAAATCCATATATCTATCCCTGTGTTAAATAGTGAAGCAACTAAGCCTTGGACAACATGGACATGGGAGCCACGTCAACTAAGTCACATTGGATGTTCCTATATGGACAGGTCCACATGGATTCCACTTAGGTGGGAGGAGGTCATCATATGGATTGATGAACAAAACTTCTAGAGGGCATAACTTCTTACCTAGAGCTCACATTTGGGAATGTTTATCATCGTTGGAAATATCTTGAGGAGAATAATTGATTAATGAACTCAGAATTAAGATCAAAGTCGTCATTTGGAAGAGAAGTTAGGGGGAAGATAGAAATTTTTCTAATTTCCCACCAACCTAATGAGGATTAGGGGGTCGGGTGTGTTACAAAGTGGTATAAGATAAATGCTACAAAACTCGGGCTGTATGGGCCACAAACCAATGCAAGAGTGAAGAATTGTATGGTTTCTTGCAAATCTCATATGATAAAGTTGCACAAGAATTCATAATTCATCTTGTGGTGTAAAATTAATTCTATTCCTTTGTATGTCTACTTGAATTGTGAAAGGATACAAGTTCTATCCATGTGTATTGTTGTTTTAAATAATGATGGTGTACACTAACAACCGACTTAAGTGTGAATGGAAGCAGGAACAGAGCTTGAGTTTGGGTTGTTGTGATCCAAGGAAGGCCTTACCAAGGCCAAATAATTGCACATGTTTTAAGTTCATGACTATCTAACAATGTCTTGTTAGAGGGTAGTTTGATAGGCATGAGAGGCTAGGTAGGGTCATGAAGGATTAGGTCATTAATCAATTGCTTGAGGTCTAGGATACTCAATCCGGCCATGAAAGGAAAGGAATTTTGGGTGGTTCCAACCACGGGGGAATGGGGTGAAGATGGTCCTGGTGAAGGAGGTAAAGGGTTGGAACTAGGTGCACCAATACCTCTCAATGGGGACGGGGATTCCAACTCTAAGGATCTAGAACCCGAGGAAAGAGTAGGGTGGGGGTCCTTGCCTCTTCGTGTGGAGTCGAGAGAAAATTTTATAGGAAACTCTGGTCGAAGGCCTTTTAGCCCATGTGACTATCTCTTTGTAGGAGAAATGGTGTCCAAAGGTAACATTGAGTTTTAGTTTTGGTTTAAAGTGGTTTTTTTATATTGTTTTGAAGTGTTAATGTGCTTGTGAAATTGGTGTAAGTTCATAAAATAAATATCCGTTGATGCTAGCAACCTAATCAAAAGTACTTGGGGCTGACTTTTCTGTTTGAAAATTTGAAAATGTGTCGCATGCAAGCTAAGAAATCAAACTAGGAAAACTTTCCTTCAATTAATGTAGCTAGATTCACAATGGTAAAACCTTATTGGCAAGTAAAAAAAGGGTCCTAGACGATGTTTCTTTTCACTAAGGGTTTTGGTATGCAAATACAAGTTAACTAAGGTTGTGTACCAACAATTATATGGCAACCAATGGCTATAGAAAATAATAAAGAACTAAATGTGATGTAACCAAATCCAAGGTCCTACTTTATATGCTTCTTTTTGTCTTTTTGAATGCACTTTAAATGAGATACAAATAAAGAAAAAAAACAAAGGGGAAGACCGACAATTAAATGGTAAAGCTACAACCTATTTACAACAACAAATAGGGAACCAAACCCTTAAGAAACCCCTTAAGAAAAGGGATAAAACCCCCCCAGGGTTTGTTCCTCAATTCCTAAGGTTTAGTGGAGTTTTAAACCACTCAATAAACTAACAAACTAAGGGAAACTCCAGGCCCTAAATAATACCTACAACAAGCAAATGAAGTATTGAAAATATAGGTAAATTTAAAAACTGACCAATGCAGAAAATACCTGGAAATGTGCATTGGCCTATGGAAAAAAATATCCTAAAATATGTGTTGGTTAGTGGTATAAAAGTGCCCAAAATATGCGTTGGCTAGTGGCAGAAAATTGGCCAAAACTCACATTGGCTAGTGGCAGAAAACTGGCCAAAACTTGCATTGGCTAGTGGCAGAAAACTGGCTAAAATTTGTGTTGGCAAGTGGCAGAAAAATGGTCAAAAAGTGTGTTGGCAATGTTGGGTATGTGTTATATTCTTTGCATGACTAGGTCTAGTGTCTTCTATGTTGCACCAGGCACGTAAGGGGGTTTGAGGGGGGGCCTCTAGGCCCCCCCTTCGGGGGCAGCGCCCTCGAGAATTTTGTTACCTCGGGAAATGTGTCACATTTTGGCCTCATTTTTCATGTCACCTCGATTTTTCGTGTCCATTGTTGGGTGGTTTTTCAACACATCGTTTTTGCCGATGGTTTTCTATTTCTGGTTAAGGAATTAGGGTTGTTGACTAATCCAGGTCATTGGGTTATAGGGTTTTGGACGCCGCTGGCTCCTATATGTATATTGTACTGTAAACAATGTATCACTATGAATGGATATAGAATATGTTCGTTTTCCCGGTTTGGGTTTCCAGGGGAAAAATCTTTGTGTAATGTGTGTATTTGCCATGGTATCTTTTCTGTTCTTTTATTGAAAATATGTTTGCAGTAAAATATTGTACAAGGTTAAAATCTACATTTGGTAGAAGAGTTTTGTTGGCTTCAGGGGGACGTCTTTGTGGTCAAGGGTTTGTCTCAGGACTGTGATAAGCATTGTTACAATGGGATATTTTTGGTATTGATTTTTCAAGTGAAAAAAAATGGCGAGAAGTTCAAAAATGGAGATCGAGAAGTCTAATGGGAAAAGTTTTGAGTAGTGGAAGCTCAAGATGGAAGATATGTTGGTGGACAAAGATCAGTGGATCGTGGTGAATCCAGGTGCTGCACCTACAGGAAATTCAGCAAATGACTGGAAAACGTTGGATCAGAAGGCGAAGAGCACAATCCGATCGTGTCTCTCAGATTCAGTATTACTGAATATGTCAGAGGAAGTTACAACCAAAGATTTATGTGATAAGTTGGGGAAGTTGTATCAGTCTAAGTCCCTAGTAAATAAACTATTCATGATAAATAATTTGTATAACCTGAGGATGAGATATGGAGACCTGGTTGTAGAGCATTTGAACACCTTCAATACTGTGGTAAGTTAGTTAGTATCTCTTGATATTAAAATTTCAAATGAAGATAAGTGTATCATTTTACTGTGCTCTTTACCAAACTTGTGGAATAGTCTGGTTGTGGCCATAGGTAGGAATACAACTGCCTTGAATTTTGATGAAGTGGTCTCATCCTTGTTGTCAAAGGAGATGAGACAGAAGAACATGGAAGGATAGAGCACGAATGCATTATTTGCAAGATGACACTCCGAGAAAATAAATAAATCTAAGTCCTCGTGATCTAGGATCTTTTTGTCAGGTGACTTATTAAAAAATTGTATTAAATGAACATAAATTGAAGTACACCATAAAGAAGGAAAATCTCAAAAGGAAAGAGACATAAGCATGCAATATGAACACAAATAAATTGATAACGGAGTTCGTCCCTAGTGGACTACATCTCCGGGTCCTGCTCTCAAATGGGTAGGTCTTTTTATTAACTCCACAAAAGAATTGGGAAAAATACATAAGTATACCTCATTATGGAGTTAATCTACATCAGTTTTGCTCAAATAAAAAAAAATGACATCACCACTGCGTTCGTGGCGTCGTTTTACCTAAAAATCACTGTCTCCACACCTCAATTTGAGTTTGACACTTTTAGGCCCAAGAGACACCCATGCATCGGTTTCCATGCCATTGCCTCTGCAATAAATGACTGGACTACCTTGAAAATCATGCCCAGTCTCGAAAACTGTGCCTTTGTACTGTACAATCGCAACCTGGTCTGATCTCCCCTTTTCCCGAACACTGGCAGAGGCTATGTGTCAACTAAAGAATCTTTCATGTAGACCTATAACATCATGCCACATCATCCTGTACGGACGTGCCACATCTCCTTGTACAGACGTACCATGTGTCACCCTTGCAGTGGTGACATGTGTCACCTTGAACTTTGACTTTTGACCAAGTTTGACTTGAACTTTGACCGCTTATATCTTTTGCATATGAGCTCCATTTGACGAGACGTTTGCGCCTTAGAAAGCTTGCGACGTGCTCTTCGCGACCATGCCATTTTAACTGAGTTTTGGGAACTCTGAATTTTTTCCCTTTCTCTGTTTGTTGAAGCCATTCTGAGTTTTCTTCGTGAGTTTTGAGTTGTTCTTATCCTTCTATAGATTCTTTTTGGATCACACCTTCCCATTGAGATCCTTTTGGACCACCAAAATCTTTCATCAATAAACTGGTAAATGAGGGAAGAGTCCCCTCACTTTGTCCTTCTTAATCCACTTTGCCTTGCTTGAATGTGTGCCCTTTAAGCCTACTCGAAGATAATCAACATCACCCCTTCGTGAAGTCCTTGTCCTTCTCTCCAGGATGATATATTCCTGTAACTCATCCAAGTACTCAGGTGCAAACTCATCAACTCAAGGTATTGAAACTTCCTCACCTTGATCCATGATCATGGGAGGCTCAAAAAGTTTCAAGTTCTCTATGTTCACAATAGAGTAAATTTGCATATAAGGTGGAAGATATAAACAAAAATCATTAGTGTCGCTTTTCTCCAAGATAGTGAAGGGACCATATCAGATAGGCTTGAGTTTATTTCTTTCACCCTTCAATTGTTCCTTGCTGATGTGAAGCCATACCCGATCTCCAACCTAGAACTAATGATCAACCTTGTGTTTGTCACGCTGAGCTTTATACTATGCGTGACTCTTCTCCAATTGTTCCCTGACTACC
Organism: Picea engelmannii; assembly: GCA_009831015.1. Lineage (NCBI taxonomy): Eukaryota > Viridiplantae > Streptophyta > Pinopsida > Pinales > Pinaceae > Picea > Picea engelmannii. The sequence goes on along the minus strand of ML822045.1, from coordinate 58,999 downwards.
TGGTGTATCTGTTGAAACCTCTGGATGTACTTGTGAGCTTTGTCCTTTGTTCGTTCTTCATTCAAATTGACATCTCTCCCATACATTAATTCCAAAGGAACCTTTGGTAGGTACCCAAAAAATGCCTCAAAAGGTGAACTCTGAGTGGATGAATGTAAAGCTCTATTATAATCATGTTGTACATAGGGTATCCATTCATCCCATAACTTAGGATTCTTTTTGCAGTAACCTCAAAGTAACAATACAATTGTTTTTTTTACCACCTTTGTCTGCCCGTCGGTCTGTGGATGAAAAACAATGCTCCTCTTCAATTTGGTTTCCATCATTCTCCACAAGCTAGTCCAAAAATCCCCAAGGAATCAATTATCTCGATCTGAGACATTGGACATGGGTGACCCAAAGTGAACCCAAGCATACTGAAAAAAGAGATTAGCAGTCTACTCAACAATGATCTACTTTTTACATGGCATCAAGATACACATATTGCTGAACCTATCCACTACAACATACAAATAGTCATGACCCCCTTTGGTCATTGGTAAACCCCCTACAAAATCCATGGAAATTCTTTCCCATGGATGGGATGGAATAGGAAGTAGTGAGTATATCCCCAATTTTCTATTAGTGGACTTACAAGTAGAACACATCACACACCCCTTTACATATTTAGTTACAATTGCTTTCATTTGAGGCCAACATCAAAACCTCTGCAAATGAGCCATAGTTTTTCCTACCCCAAAATGCCTAGACACAAGAGAAGTGTGAGCTTCTCGTATTACATGGACTCGTTCACTTGTAGGAATACATAGCTTCCCAAGATGATAGAGTAATTTTCCCTACAGAAAATAGTTCTATACTTGTGCACCATGGGTTAGCTTCTCATATACTTCTTTAAAATCTTCATCGATGGCATATTTCTCTACATAGCTATCATGAGATAAATAAATATTCTTCAAAATAATAGAAGCAACAATAGGAGGTATAGAAAGAATATCGGCTACCTTGTTACTTGTACCCTTCTTGTACTTGATTACCAAACAAAATTGTTGCAGAAAACCAATCCATATGTAGTGTCAAGATTGTTGCAGTTTGGTCTGTGCTTGAAGATACTATAAGGGCTGATGATCTGTATGTATGATTGTTTCCTTCCCTAACAAGTAATGTGTCCATTTATTTATTCTTTGAACTAATCCATACAACTCTTTATCATATGTAGGATAGTTAAGAACAACTTGGTTAAAATTTTCAGAGTGGTAACATATAGGCTTACGATATTGCAACAATATTGCACCCATGGCGTATTCGGTGACATCTGTCTCAATCTCAAATGATTTTTGAATGCTAATATTGGTGCGGTACTGATCTTCTCCTTTAAAATGTTGAAAGATTTGTTTTTCTTTCCTTCCCACTAAAAAGTATTCTTCACACTGGTTAAGGCATGCAAAGGAGTTTCTATAAAGGAGAAGTTGGGAATGAATCTCCTCCAATACTGGACTGCACCCAAGAAGCTTCAGACTTCGGTTACACTTTTTACAATTACTTCAATTTTGGAAGGATCAATCTTCAATTGTCCTCCTCCTACAATATGACCTAAGTATACAAGTGCAATCTTGCCAAATTCACATTTCGACATTTTCACATGTAACTTTTCCCTTTGAAAAGTATCAAATACCTTCTTTACATCCCTTACATGTTCATCCCAAGTCCCGCTAAAAACAAGAATTTCGTCTAAATATACAATCACAAAGTCATCCAGGAAAGGCTTGAATACATCATTCATCACATGCATGAAAGTTGTCGGAGCATTACAAAGCCCAAACGACATAACTAACCACTCAAACAATCCCTGTTTGGTTTTAAAGACAGTCTTCCATGCATCTTGTTCTGTGACCTTGATTTGATGATATCCACTACGCAAATCCAACTTAGTGAAATAAATAACATTCTTCAACTAATCAAGTAAATCATCTATACGAGGAAGAGAGTGTCTATTTTTTACCGTGATTTTATTCAAAACTAGTAATCAACAGACATTCACCATGTGCCATATTTATTTGGCACCATCACGATCAGAGAACCATAAGGAGATGAACTGGGCCTGATGACCCCTTGATCTAATAAGACTTGTACAAATGCAACTTAGTGAAATAAATAACATTCTTCAACTAATCAAGTAAATCATCTATACGAGGAAGAGAGTTTTTATTTTTTACTGTGATTTTATTCAAAACCTGGTAATCAACACACATTCGCCATCTGCCATATTTATTTGGCACCATCACGATCAAAGAACCGTAAGGAGATGAACTGGGCCTGATGACCCCTTGATCTAATAAGACTTGTACATGTTTCTTGATCTCTGTCATCTCCACAACTGACATCTTGTACATGCCCACATTAGGAAGAGGCGAATCATGTTGAATGTGTATCTCATGTTGGATTTCCCTCTTAGGAGGTAATCCATTTGGTTCCTAAAATATATCATCATACTTAGAAACACTATCAATTAATTTTTTTTTATGAGATGGATGACACCCTTGGAAATCTTTGGATGTACAGACATCTTTCTCTTTGACGACCATGAGTACATATCTCTTATTAGTGGTTATGCGTCTTTTTATTTGTTCCATACTAACAAGTGTTGTATTTACCCTCATGCTGTGAGCTCTAACAATATATTCCACTCCCCCTTTAGTAAGGTGGTATTTTTTCTCATGACGAAAGAAGACTACTTTTCTATCATAAAGATAAGGACTCCCCAACACTATGCCACATATATCAAGTGGTACAACATCCAAATCCACTTCATCAATCAACTTTGAAGCAATAACAAATCTGACCCTACATTGTTTGGTGACATTAAGTTTTTCTTTATAACATACCCAAACAAGAGGATAAGGCTTTGGATGTGGTTTCGTTTCAAGACCCATCTTCTTGACAAGTGCTTCAGATATTAAGTTTACTTGGGAACCTGGATCAAATAATTTATCTATATTAGTATGTTTAGATACAAATCGTATATGAAATAACCGATTCCTCTTTCATTCATCATTATGAGATTCATCATTGGAACTTGAACTAGAATGAAGAGAATCTTTACCTTGTACCCTAGTCGTTGTGATCTTTACTTCATCTCCTGAATAAGAACCAAGATCTTGCTGCACTATAGAAACGGTCTTTGTCTTCCCCTTTCCACCGCACTGTTTCGGTTTATTTTTTGGATGTAGTTTCCAACAGTTTTCTTCATTGTGACGACCCTTCTTGCAATGAGTGCAAGATGGTTTTCCTCCTTATCTCGTTACTGTAGCGGTCTTCTTGTCCTTCCTTTTGAACTTCTTGAAAGCCTTTTTGTGGAAAATTGGAAGGTTTCTTCGTGGGATCTTCTTGAACATGTTTCCTCTCATTCTCAAGGTGAGTGGCTTGCACACAAACTTCATCAATACTAGTGGGGTTAAACAAGAGAAAAGTATGACGAATACAGATGTGAAGTGCACCAATATAATTCATTAAAGTTTCATAAGAATCCAAAGGAATGTTCAATGCTAGATCTTTCTTCCTAAATTCTTCTGTAAAACTTTGTACAGTTTGACCTTTACTTTGCCTCGAAGTTTTCCATTCCATCATTGCTTTATGTAAATACTCTAATGGATAGAACTGCTTCCTTATCTCTATTTTAAATTCTGACCATGAGGAAAGAAGATTACCACACTTACTTTTGTCCTGTAGCTTGCTCTCCCACCATACGAGAGTGGTGCCTTCCAACCAAAGAGAAGCCAATTACACTTTAACTTCCTCTTCGTCAATATGCTGAACATGACAATATACTTCAACCTGTCGGATCCAATTGTCTAGATTTTCAGGATTAGCATCTCCATTAAACATAGGTAAAGAAAATTTTACATCAAGCTTTAATAATGGTTTCTTAAAAGAGGCTTTATGGTTAGAATGTTGGGAGTGATGAGGATGCTCAGATGAAGAATAACTAGAACTTGAAGGCGAAGATGGAGGCTCAGGAGGATCTCCTCCAACCCCTTGGTTTATCGAAGTATCATCATCTACATGTGCTTCCTTTTTCTTCCCTTTCTTCTTCATTCTCCTCTCGTAATCTCCATACATTCGTTCGACCATTTCTGACATGCAATAAAAGACCATGTGAAAGTTTTTCTCCCGTTCATCATGCTTGTCCTCTTTTACCATCTTCTTCCTTCGGAATGATCGACCAACTTCGATATTGAACGTATTAAGAGTTCATTCACCCTGTTTATGCTTGGCCCTAGTAAGCATTCATACTCAATAATTCAAGTCAAAGACGACTGCTCTGATACCAACATGAACCGAGATCTTTTAGTCAGGTGACTTATTAAAGAATTGTATTAAATGAGCATAGACTGAAGTACACCATAAATAAGGAAAAACTCAAAAGGAAAGAGACATAAGCATGCAATATGAACACAAAGAACTTGATAACGAAGTTCATCCCTGGTGGACTACATCTCCGGGTCCTTCTCTCAAATGGGTAGGTATTTTTATTAACTCCACAAAAGAATTAGGCAAAATACATAATTATACCTCATTCCAGAGTTAAGCTACATAAGCTTTGCTCATATCATAAAATTAATATCACCACTGCGTTCGTGTAACAACCCTAGTAGAATATATGTTTAGGGAATTATTAAGTAAACTTTATTAGGTAATTAATTTTTCTAACATATTATTAATTAAACAAAGATTGGTATAATGATACTAATTAAATATTAATTAATTAATTAATGGTTACAATTTGATTAATTAATTGATTAATTAATTACATGTTACATTCATTGACATGGGTATTAAATTAATAGGGTTAACAAATTAGTTTAATTTGTTAAAGACTTACGTACACGGAAAGGGATAAGACATTGAACATAAAGGGATAAGATATTAATTATAAAAGGATAAAATATTAATTACGAAATGATAAAATAATAAATAAAAGGATAAGGGGCCTTAACTATGTGTAGGTAAGGAAGTAAATGAGGTGAAAGGGCGGTGAAGGAGGGATATGAGAGGAGGAGGTTACGAAGGAAGGGGATCATTCTATGGGGAGTTTTTATTTTTGGAGGGTTCTCTTGGATTTGCACAGAGGAGAGTTTGAGTTCTGTAGTCGGGAAGGATTAGTACAGGGGGCACCGGTTTGCTGGGGGTTTTGGGCACGGGGGCCAGGATATCCATATGGTATCCTGGAGCTAAGTAGTTGTCCTAGTTGGCAGGGTGGAAACTCGGTTTTGGGTAGAGTTGGTCCGTGGCTTCAAGCTGGGCAAAGAAACAGCAGGAAGGTCAACAAGGCAAGTGGAAAGCGGAGGGTTAGCATCAGACCAAGGTATTTTAAATTTACATATTTGTCTTATTATGTTATAAAATTAATATTCGTTGATAAATTTAACATGCGTATGTGCTAAATTAAAAGGAATTATTGAATTTTCTGAAATCAAGTAGAAGTTACTATTATGTTTGTGTAATTAATTGATGTTAAATTTATTTGGCTACTACACATGGTATCAGAGCGCCTCATTCACAATCTGGAGCCTTAAGGGCCAAATTCCCAGCTCCAACTCCAACGCCGCCTAACCTGCAAACCAAAAGCATTATTATTTTGATTATATATAAACAAATCTAAATATATATAAACAATACGAATTGAAAATGTAAAAACAAATTTACCAAAGTAAAACAAGTGAAATATGAATACTACTAGGGTTGTTACACAATGCCTGAACTTAAGACAGTATCATTAGCAAGATAAGAGCTAGTTCAGACAACCTACATTGTAAGAACAATGAACGGACAGTATCATTAACAAGATAAGAAATAATTAGTAACAAGTATCATTAACAAGTATCATGTAACGACCCTGCTTCCATCAAAACAATTAGTAATTAAAACACGACCGTGAACAAAGATTAAGATGCATAAAATGCAGTCTTCCTCCTAAGTCATTCAAAACAACCCAGTCATTGTTAGGATGCAGGAGCACAAAGGAACACGTAAATTAAACATTTTTTGTTCAACGCGCTAAAGTTTGAATTATGTGACATTAAACAAGGATAGAAAAATGAAACCACTGTAAACACATCCCAAAACGCAATGACCCTAACTGGGGTTTTGTGCATAAACAAGCGTTGTTCTGAAAAATATCCACTATCTGTCAAACACTAACAATAGACTAGTCTTGGGTTCGTTGTTCAAGGGCCTTCCCTTTGGGCGTTAGCAGCTATGTTGTTTATGCAACATAGGTAAATTGCAAACAGTTCGAATCATGACTGCTGGTTAGAAATTGCAACCTGCTAACCAACGTTTTTGAGAAAATTAGAGTAGCAATAAACAGTGTTATGGCTTATGAAGTCGCAAACAATCTATCACATGTACTCTGAAGGTGGCAGGAGTAACACATTTTTCCACTTATTTAGAACATGCTTTAATTATATCGTACACACACACACACACACATTGTTAGGTCAAAAAGCCTATAGATTTTGTGGAACTGTACAAACCTACAAAGTTGCATTTAACCAGATACTTAAAATTTGCGAACTAACTACTGACGCGATGCAAGTCAACATTAACTCTATTGTAAATAAAATCACAGTTTGTTGCCTTCAAGAAGGAAACGGACTTGAATAGGGAAGAGATGTGTGATGCCCCGATTCGCGAGCGCTTCCACGAGCTCCTGCGATAAGTTGAGACCCGAAAGATCAAGATTTCCATCATTGTTGTCCACCACGACATCATTTCCAATTTCATCCTCGTAATCATAATCATCTGAAAGGTTCAAACTACTCCCGGAGGATAACCCTAGTCCCTTAAAAGCTTCTTCACTGATGATTGAATTGGGGGAAGAGACTGCAGCGGAGCTCTGTAGTGTGGAGGATTTTAAGCCAGGGGAAGGGGAAAACTTTGTGAACTTGTAAACATGAAATTCAGTGCAACCTCTCTTCAGCAAAGACTCTATTTTTCTTTTCGAGGAGTTTTTCGACACGGGGAGGCTGAGGAAGTGTCCTCTGTCTATTGAATTTAAAAACGAAGAGGAAGACGAGGAAAGAGCTCCTGAAATTGGCATGGGGGACTCTTCTGGAAACTTCTAGAGATAAAGCTTGAAGGCTTGACGAGACACCCATGACAGAAGCCATGACTTGGGTTTTATTTTCCCTTTAATGGTCTGTCTGTACGAATTGCTTCGGGTTTCAGTGTCTTGAAGTTTTTACTCAAAGTCTAGACTGTGATTCTTTCCTGGACTTCTTCTCGTTGAGGTGACTGTATACACATCAAATATAGTATCTGCAGAGTTTACATAATTCAAAATCAATAGCATACACTGCATTCAATGGTGAAGCGTAAAAAGCAGACACACAAATGCAAGAAACATCCTTCGAATGGAACCCTGAAAGAAATTAAAAATTGAGAAGTATACACATACTTGAATAAAATCTGTCGAGATTGCATTAGCATATACACACTGAATATGAGAAGCCACCAGCAAGCTAGGGAGGCTCGACAACGAGGAATTTACAACAACATAAAAGAAATTGAAACCCTAAACTACTTAATGACAGGAGAATATATTCAAAACAATAACGCAACCAGACCAACACCAGCGCCAAAATCAGAGGAAAGAGGCGAGAGGCGACAGAGGAAAGAGGCGGAAGTGAGGGAGCGTTAGGGTTAAGGAAGAGCTTAGGTTTTTGGTAATGAGAGCCGGAGGCCGGGCACGTGGGCCTCATGCCAGAAGCCCGACCTTAAAGGCTGCCAACGAATGCCACGAAGCACATTAAACTCTCTCCAAACTGAAAGTAAGTTTTTTTTTAGAATAATTATATTATTATATTTTTTTATATATTAATGTTTAGTTTAATAATTTATTTAAAAGTATTAATACGCCTTTTGAATAATTAAATTATCATTTATTTTATTTGTTTAATTTTTAGTTTTAATAATTTATTTAAAGGTATTAGTACGCTAGTGTAAATTTAAATTATTTAATATATATATATATATGAGTTTTAATTTAAATAATTTAATAATATAGGGCTAAGTATAAATTTTAGAGGCCATGGGTTTTGAACCCAAGACCACCCACCAAGCGAAGCACCTTAAAAAGAACACTAACACCAACGCGCCCTCATAAGTCTTTACAAATAAATTCTTTTACTTATTTAGATTAATGGTAACACTGTCGGGATAAGAGTAGTATTATTATTAGGAAGATACAGTATGAAGATTAAGATTAACTGGCTTATTACCTAACCTATTGATCCGGAGCCAGCTAACCGAGTTGAATCATAATTAGTGAATGCACCGGAAATCAAAGTAAAGGCTTATTTGGTGCCGTTAATCTTTGTATCCCAAGTATAAATTCTGATTGTCCAAGCATTAGGTTCACGAGACCATACACACAATTCGTCGAGCCGGGCGCCAAGTCCCTCCACTCCATTCCACCAGTCAAAGTCAATGCTAAATCTTAATGCAGCATTCGACAACGTCAACACTACGTGCCAGGGAAAAGCTCACGAGTCAAGCACCAGAGGATATTTAGTTGTAAGCGAAAAGTTAAAAGGACTTAGACTAGGACAGGCGGGGAGGAGGCAACAAATGCACTAGGTGAGTAAGCATAGGAATTAGCGAGTATGGCGCAAGGTTAGCGTAGCTGCAGGGCAAGGGAACCAATAGTTCTTTTCGTAGGGGCGAAGAAATCAAGCTTAGACGCTTAATCCTAACCCTAACCTAGCCAATCCCCTAAATGAGTAATGTATGTTTACAGACAAGTAAAGAAAACTTACGCCTAACCCTGTTTCTAGTTTAAGTAGCACCAATTTGAAACGTCCTGGAACTCACCCTGACAACTTTGGTTGATGCAGGTTAAAGCATACAGGATGGTCAGGAATCGAGGGAGTTGAGGCAGGGGAGTGTCGTCGCAAGCACTGCCAACACCGCCAGCGCCACCACCACCATGGCCCGAACTAGCCCTCATGCTGCGCTCATTGGAAGCCATTAATGAGACTTTAAAGGGGCGACAACCGGTAGGGACTGAAGTGGAACCCCCACCGTCTGGAATGGGTAATCCAGAAGCGTCAAGGGATTCGGGGGGAGGACCTCCACCCGAAGACATCACGCGAGAATTGCAGAAGATCAAACTTTCGGAGTTTGTCGAGGGTCGCGCCAGTGAACGCACGGAAGCATGGTTGGAAGGCATGACAAGGTGTTTTGCCTTAAGGGACTATGCATCCAACTCAAAGGAAAAGATCACAATTTTTTAGTTAAGAGACAACGCCTTGAACTGGTGGGGCAACCTGGAAAGATAATTGCACCTTACCCCAGACACAGTATCTTGGGAACTTTTCGAGGAGATGTTCCGAAGGAAATATCTACTAGCATACTACGAGGAACAATAGGTAGGGGCATTTCATGCCTTAGTACAAGGAAACAGACTATAAAAGAATATGAGATCAGATTTATGGAACTGGTCAAATATGTTTCGTATATGGACAATGACCAACAACAGGCAGAGCACTTCGTCTATGGATTGAACCCTAAGATAAGAGCTATGGTGTGGATCTAGAAACTGTCTTAGGTAGAGGAAGCGGTGGAAAATGTGCGTTATGCGGAAGAGCACATGAACTTAACCGGGGGTACAAGACCGACATTTCCGCATCGCCCTGGATTCGTAGGAAAGGCCCCCAGGACATTTCCTAGGAGAGGGGGCTCACGACCACCGCCATATGGTAACAGAGTCGCGCCAAGGACAGTAGCTGCAGGGATTTCAATGGCAGCGAGTGCAACATCTCGTTCATCGCCAACGATGCAGACAGGTCCACGACCATCTCAGGGAACAACGAGTAGGGGCAAGGGTTTCAGGGGAAGGAACTCATTTCAGAGACAGTCACATAACAATACACAGGTTCAATCTCGTGTTACCTGTTGGGGGTGCGGAGGACCCCATTACCAGCGTGACTGCTCGTAGTTACAATCAGGGTTTGTGCATAGAGAAGGAAAGGCATCGATGGGAAGATCAAGTAGCAACCACCAGATTTACGCAACGGTTAATAACCGCCAGGCCGAACATCAATCCACGGTGGTGGAGTCATCAGGTACGATAAATCATATCAATGTCAAGATTTTGTTTGATTCTGGTGTGACAAATAGTTTCATTTCACCATCTGCATTAGAAAAGAGTGGGTTGGCAGCCTACAAGCATGATGACTTTAAACAAGTTGAGATGGCTTCGGGGAAAAAAAAAAGCGGTAGGACCTAGTGTTGATAATTGTATAGTAGACCTGGGAGTGTGTACTACTAGGTTGAAGGTATACGTCACTGCTCTTGGGGCGTATGACCTAATCATTGGAATGGATTGGTTAGCAGCTCACCGAGCTTTGGTAGATTGTTTCGCAAAGAGGGTGCTTTGTGTCGACGATAAAGGAAGACCAGTAGAGATCCAGGGTGTACAGAGAAAAGTGTCATTACGCTTTATATCAACTATGAAGGTTAAGCGATGCTTGAGACAAGGGTGTCGATTGTATGTAGTGGAAGCAGTGAATGAAAGGAAGGGAGCCTCATTGGATCAGTACCCGGTATTGTCAGAATTTCAGGATGTTTTTTCGAACGAGTTACCAGGGTTACCTCCTAAGAGGGAGTTTGATTTTACTATTGAGCTAAAACCTGGTGCAGAACCAATCTCCAAGACTCCGTATCGGATGACAGCGCCGAAACTTTGTGAATTTCAAATGCAGTTGAAAGAGTTACTGGACTTAGGGCTAATAAGGCCTAGTGTCTCACCTTGGGGCGCATCGGTAATTTTTGTAAAGAAGAAGGATGGATCCTTATGACTGTGTATAGACTAGAGGGACTTGAACCATGCTACAGTAAAAAATAGGTACCCGATGCCGCGAATAGATGACCTCTTCGATCGGATGAAAGGAGCAACGGTATTCTCAAATATTGATTTGCGATTAGGGTATCATCAGTTAAGGATTAAGGAAGGTGATATCCCAAAAACTGCCTTCCGAACTCGGTTTGGACATTACGAGTTTGTTGTAGTACCTTTCAGATTGACTAATGCGCTAGCAGTATTCATGAGCCTCATGAATGGCGTATTCTGGAAGTACTTAGATCGATTTGTACAAGTCTTTCTAGATGACATCCTCATCTATTCCAAGAATGAAAGAGAACATGAGGAACACTTGCGAATAATGTTGTCCTGCCTTAGATAGAACGAATTGTATGGGAAGCTATCGAAGTGTTCCTTCTTCCAGGATGAGATTCACTATTTAGGTCATATCATTTCCGGCGAAGGAATCTCTGTGGACCCAGAAAAAGTAAAGGCCATTATGGAGTGGCCAGTGCCGAAAAATGCCCATGAGGTGAGAAGCTTCATGGGGCTAGCAGGTTATTATCGGAGATTTGTGGAAGGATTCTCCAAAATAGCGAAACCCATCACCACCTTGCAGCGTAAGGGGGTCAGGTATGAATGGACAGAAGAGTGTGATAGTGCATTCATTGAGCTGAAGAGGTTACTAACTAGTGCACCAATTCTACGAGTGTCGGATATGGAAAAGGACTTCACAGTCTGCACGGATGCCTCGAAGCAAGGGTTGGGGGCCGCGCTAATGCAGGATGGAGGAGTGATAGCTTATGCGTCAAGGAAGTTGAAGAAACATGAAGAGTTATACGCGACTCATGATTTAGAGTTGGCAGCAGTAATGCTAGCTCTGAAAATTTGGAGGCACTATCTTGTGGGGCGAAACTTTGAGCTCAAAATGGACCATCAAAGTTTAAAACATCTCTTCACTCAAAGAGATCTGAATGCTAGGCAA
>ML822045.1:24658-43855 GCA_009831015.1 Picea engelmannii | reverse complement strand
AGACATTGAACATAAAGGGATAAGATATTAATTATAAAGGGATAAGATATTAATTATGAAAGGATAAAATAATAAATAAAAGGATAAGGGGCATTAACTATGTATAGGTAAGGAAGTAAATGAGGTGAAAGGGCAGTGAAGGAGGGATATGAGCGGAGGAGGTTACGAAGGAAGGGGATCATTCTACGGGAAATTTTTATTTTTGGAGGGTTCTCTTGGATTTGCACAGAGGAGAGTTTGAGTTCTGTAGTCGGGAAGGATTAGTACAGGGGGCACCGGTTTGCTGGGGGTTTTGGGCACGGGGGCCAGGATATCCATATGGTATCCTGGAGCTAGGTAGTTGTCCTAGTTGGCAGGGTGGAAACTCGGTTTTGGGCAGAGTTGGTCCGTGGCTTCAAGTTGGGCAAAGAAACAACAGGAAGGTCAACAAGGCAAGTGGAAAGCGGAGGGTTAGCATCAGACCAAGGTATTTTAAATTTACATATTTGTCTTATTCTGTTATAAAATTAATATTCGTTGATAAATTTAACATGCGTATGTGCTAAATTAAAAGGAATTATTGAATTTTCTGAAATCAAGTAGAAGTTATTGTTATGTTTGTGTAATTAATTGATGTTAAATTTATTTGGCTACTACAGTTCGTGGCATCGTTTTACCTAAAAATGACTGTCTCCACACCTCGATCTGAGTTTGACACTTTCAAGCTCAAGAGACACCCTTGCCTCCTTTTCCATGCCACTGCCTTTGCAATAAATGACTGGTCTATCTTGAAAATCATGCCCAGTCTTGAAAACTATGCCTATGTACCGTACGACAACGCCCTGTTCTGATCTCCCCTTTTCCCGAACACTGGCGGAGGCCCCTTGTTATTCAAAATTCTGGGCAGCTAGGAATAAATGCTTTGGTTGGCGCATTGGTTGTGGATGCTATTTTAAGAACTTTGGTTACCGGAGGTCCTGAGATCAAATCCCGTGGACTCCCCTTTTTAATACACAATTATAACAAAAGTTGGTGTGCACACTAAATATAGTGGTGGATTAAACTAGCGAAATGGCTATTAAATCGGGATATATTCTGTCTAGAGTGGTGGATATGCCATATATGGCATGTGTTTGAAACGTGGTCGCGTGGGTTAACATAGAACCAAGGGCTGGGCCGAGGGCCTATCCCTTTTCCTCCACCCATATGAAACATTACCAAACATAAATAAAATGCACGCCATATTAAAAATAAGGAACACATAGTGGTATGTTGGCTAGCGCGGAGGTTGTAAGTCCTTTGGGATAGGAGGTTAGGAGTTCGACTCCCATCGGCTCCAATATGTTTTTAATGAACTAGATCGTAAGAGGCCAATGGGGGGTTGCCACGTGGCAACCTCTCATTGGTTGTCCTCTGCCATGTGTCAACTAGAGAATATTCCATGTAGACCTATAACATCATGCCACATCACCTTGTATGGATGTGCCACATATCCCTGTACAGACGTGCCACATGTCACCCTTGCAGTGGTGAGACATGTCACCTTGACCTTTGACTTTTGACCAAGTTTTACCTGAACTTTGAACATTTATATATTTTTCATACGAGCTCTGTTTGACGAGCCGTTTGCGTCGTTATAAATCTTGCGATGCGCTCTTCACGACCATGTCGTTTTAACTGAGTTTTGAGAACTTTGATTTCTGCCCTTTCTCTATCTACTGAAGCCATTATTGTAAATTCTAACCTTGTACAATATCTACTGCAAACTGATATTCAGAAAAGAACAGAAAAGATACAATAGCAAATACAAACATTACATAGAGATTTTTCACCTGGAAACCCAAATCATGAAAACCAGCATATATTATATTCATACATTGTGTTACATTGTTTACAATACAATATACATATAGGAGCCAGTGGCATCCAAAACCCTAACCCAATGACCTGGATTAGTCCAAAACCCTAATTCCTTAACCGGAAATAGAAAACCATCGGCAAAAAACCATGTGCTGAAAAAACCACCTAAATATCATGTGGTCCCGTAAATATGTCGTCCCGAAAAAAAAAAATCGGGGGCACTGCCCCCGAACCCCCACGTGAGTGGCTCCGCCCCCCTCTAACCCCCCTGCGCAGACGCTCATACACTACTACTCGTGCAAAGAATATAACACATACCCAACAATTATGAGCGTTCTGAGTTGCCTCTGTGAGTTATGAGTTGTTCTTAGCCTTCTCTGGATCCTTTTTGGATCACCTCAAGTGGGAGATATAAGTCTAAGGGAAGATCTAAGTCTCCCGAAAAGTTTGTAAATGTATGTTGGAGATGTGGAAAAGAAGGGCACTACAAGAAGCAGTGTAGATTCAAAGTTGAGAAAAAGAAGGGATCTGAAGAATCTCCTTCTACAAAAGAAAAGACCTCCAAGGAAGAAGGAGGGGATGTGTACTTGGATTATTTAAGAACACATGCAGATCATGAGGAATGGTTGGTTGACTCAAGTGCATCATTTCATATGACTCCCCATAGGGAGTGGTTATTTGAATATGAAAGGTATGATAGAGGTAATATTTTCCTAGGTGATGACTCAAAAACCAAAATCACAGGTCGAGGAAAAGTCAAGTTGAGGCTCATAGATGGAAGGATTAGAACACTACTTGGTGTTCTGCACATCTTAGGATTGGCCAGAAATTTGATTTATGTAAGAAAAATGTATGATGTAGGGGTAAAAACAATATTTGAAAAGGAAACCTGCAGGATGGTTCGAGGAGCAATGGTGTTGCTGAAGGGAGTTCAGTTTAGAACTCTATATAAGTTGCAAGGAAGCACTATTAGTGATGGGTGTAACACTTATATTGTTCCTGATATTGGAATTGAAGAAGAAAGAACTTCGACAGACTCTGGAGAAAAGGTTATGATGTGGCATCAAAGACTGGGGCATATCAGAGAGAAGGGTCTTCGACTACTACACAGTAAAGGTATGGTTGAAGGTATGTCTAACTTCTCTCTAGATTTTGATTTATGTGAACATTGTGTATATGGGAAGCAGAATCGGGTAAGATTCCCCTTTGATGCAGCGAGTGCAGAAGGAATTGTATAGCTAGTTTACAGTGATGTGTTTGGACCTGTGTCCATTCCATCATTGAAAAAATGTGTGTACTATGTCTTATTTATAGATGACTTCTCGAGGAATACTCGGATATATTTCCTCAAGAAGAAATTTGAAGTCTTTAACAGGTTTAAAGAGTTTAAGGCTCTTGTTGAGAATCAAACAAAGAAAAGAATTAAGGTGTTGAGGACAAATAATGGTGAAGAGTTCTACTAGAATGAATTTAAAGAATTTTGTAAGAAGTGCGGTATAGCAAGGGGGAATACTACTTCATACACACATCAACATAATGGAGTTGTAGAAAGGATTAATAGGATGTTTATGGAAAAAACAAGGTGCATGCTGAGTGGTGCCAGGTTAGGGCAAGAATTCTGGGTAGAGACAATGGGTACTGCATGTTACCTGGTCAAAAGATCACCCTCATCAACATTGTATGACAAGACTCCACAAGAGGTATGGAATGGTAAGAAACCTTCTCTTAGACATCTCAAGGTATTTGGATGTGAGGCCAATTTTCATGTTCCCAAGGAAAACAAGAGTAAGTTAGATAAAAAGGTTGAAAAGTGTATCTTTATTGGGTATAAAGATGGTTTCAAAGGTTATAATCTTTGGAACCCATAAACTAAGAAGGTTGTGTATAGCTGAGATGTGGTATTTAGAGAAATGAAGGATGTTGTTAAACAAGAAGTCCTACCAAGTAGGGAAGAACCAGAGAAAATAGAGTTTGATTTAAAGGATGATAAATCAAACTCTACAGGAGAACAAGAATCAGAAGAAGAATATTCTCATACTCCAGTATTGAGGAGATCGGTTCGAGAAAGAAGGATACTGGAAGGTATACTCCATCTGATTTCCATTCAAATTTTTCTTTGTTTATTAATGATGATGATCCTAGAACTGTCAGGGAGGCAATGGATTCAGAGGATGGAAAGCTCTAGAAAAAGGCCATGGATGAAGAAATGACAACCTTGGATAAGAATGAGGCTTGGGATCTAGTGGAGTTGTTGAGTGGAACAAATCCCATTGGCAACAAATGGGTATTTAAAAATAAGCTGAATGTAGAAGGAAAAGTGGAGAAATACAAAGCTCAGTTAGTAGCAAAGGGTTATTCCTAGGTTGAGGAAATTGATTTTGGTGAGATTTTTTCTCCTGTTGCCATGTTAACTTCTATAAGATTTATGTTATCTGTTGTTGTTGCATTTGATTTTGAAGTAGAAGACATGGATGTGAAGACAACATTCCTACATGGGGATCTCAAAGAAGAAATCTATATGAAACAACCATAAGGCTTTGTTGTGAAGGGAAAAAAAGAGTTGGTATGCAAGTTGAACAAGTCCCTGTATGGTTTAAAACAATCACCAAGGATGTGGTATCAAAATTTTGATACTTATATGCTGGGACTTGGCTTCACAAGAAGCAAAGAGGATCATTGTGTGTATTTTAAATTAATTCATGATCATTTGATTTATTTGGTCTTGTATGTGGATGACATGTTGCTGATAGGAAACAACAAAGAGATTATCTAGGATATGAAAACTCAATTGTCCTCTAAATTTGACATGAAGGATCTTGGTGCTTCAAATTTCATTTTGGGCATGGAAATTAAAAGAGATCGAAAAAAGAGGAAACTTTGGTTAACTCAGAGAACATATGTCGAGACAATATTGTAGATGTTTAATATGCAGGAATGTAAATCGGTCAAGGTCCCTATTCATGTTGGTGTAAATTTATATGTGGATCAGTGTCCCAAGACACATGAAGAGGAGGAAGACATGTCTCATGTTCCATATGTGAGTGCAGTTGGAAGTTTGATTTATGCAATGGTCTGTACTAGACTAGACATTACACCTGCAGTGGGAATTTTGAGTAGGTATATGTCAAAACCAAGGAAGGAGCATTGGACAACAGTAAAAAGGGTTTTTAGGTATTTGCACGGCACTACTAGCTATGGATTGTGCTACCAAGGAAGACAGATTGGATAGAGTGTTGGACATACATGGTTTTGTGGATGCAAACTGGGATGGAGATGTGGATCGTAGGAGATCTACAAGTGAGTATGTGTTTAACCTGTTTGGGGGAACAATCAATTGGATGAGTAAAAGATAGGATGTAGTGGCACTTTCAACTACAGAAGCTAAATACATGGAAGCCACTCATGCAAGTAAGGAAGATGTATGGTTACAAATAGTGTGTTCATGTATTGGGTTGGTACAACAAGTTGTAAGGATAGATTTGACAGTCAAAGTGCAATTTTTCTGGAGAAGAACCTGACTTATCATTCAAATACAAAGCATATTGATATTCAATATCACTTTGTGAGAGAGATGGTTGAAGAAAAGAAAGTGATGCTAATGAAGGTGGAAACTTTGAAGAATGTTGCAGATTCATTAAAAATATATGTGAGCATTGAGAATTTCTTTTGGTGTAGAGGATCCATGGGCATTGTTGCCCTGGTTTGTTGACTATGTAACCCTATAACCCCCTATATGCAAAGAAAACAACAAGTGGGAGAATGTTGGGTATGTGTTATATTATTTGCACGACTAGGTCTAGTGTTTGCTACGTTGCATCGGGAGCGCAAGGGGGTTTGAGTGCAGCGCCCTTCATAAAAAAAAATCCTCAGGAAATGTGTCACATTTTTCCCTCATTTTACATGTCGCCTCGATTTTTATGTTCATTGTTGAGCTGTTTTTCGACACATGGTTTTTGCCGATGGTTTTCTATTTCCGATTAAGGAATTAGTGTTGTTGACTAATCCAAGTCGTTGGGTTAGGGTTTTGGATGTCGTTGGCTCCTATATGTATATTGTATTGTAAACAATGTATCACTATGAATGAATATATAATATGTTGGTTTTCCTAGTTTGGGTTTCTAGGGGAAAAATCTCTGTGTAATGTGTGTATTTTCCATGGTATATTTTTTGTTCTTTTATTGAAAATTTGTTTGCAGTAAAATATTGTACAAGGTTAAAATATACAAGAAAATATTGAAAAAAGGGCCAAAACGTGTGTTGGTCCAGATCCAGGAGAAAAAGTTGTGGCTCAGGGATAATTTTAAGGATGGAAATTTATCTCAGAATGTAGAAACCTTGGTGAATCTTATTGGTCCTTAATATGCAAAATTTAAAATGTTTGGTGATATTTTTTTAAAAATATTCAAATTTTTAAGGATTTTATATAGTGTGTATAAAATTTGGGCTATTTTTAGGGTAAAATAATTTTATTCTATAGAATTTTGATGGACCATTTTTATAAATAGGCAAATATTTTTTGGGAAAAAAACATGGAAAATTAGCCCATGGGCGAAGTTTAGCCCCTAAAAATTTCCCTATTGTGGATCTGGCTCCAAGGGTTTCTTGAGTGGATTTTCGACACTAGTAACTTTCAAAAATGGACAGAAAGCTACATGAATATAAAAACCCTTAAAAAAGTCAATAAATCCCAACAAAAAGTGAAAGAAAAAACTTTTACCACACACCCACAACCAAGGATCATGAGTAAAACTTAGAACCCCCGTGGAGTCACCATTATGTTGTAGCAAACCTACAACAAGGGTGAGAAAACTTGCATCTCTAGAGGTTGCACTAGGTCAAAAATAGAAATGGGTAAAAGGCACATACAACTTATTTTTATAAATGGATCCATATTCGCTTAGATCTTACTATACCAGAAAATAAATAAAACAAAGAACATATTATCTACAAAATGAAGTAGATGTATCTAAAGAATGTGATCAATCTCTATACCCAATGGAAATAATAATACAAACAACACCTGTGAAGAAATCGATGAAGACAAGAATCCTCTGGTGGCCTCTGCATGGGAGGGTTCTTCTTCTTTCCTGAGTGTGTGGCAAATTTTATGCTTCTCCTCTGTGAAGAAATTGATGAAGAAAAGAATGTGTATTGTTTGGCAGCCATGTTCATTCAAAGTCTGAGTATGTCTACCTAGGGAATTGGTCTATATATGCTCTCATCCTTGGTGTTTTATTGCATGACTTCTTTGGTTTCCGAACTTCCTTTTCTGTCTCCTTTGCGCTACCTCACATGGACATTATTGTAATGTATTTCGGCCATCCACTCCTTTACTGACCTCACACATTAGGGGGAATCTGTTATAGACTTAATTTCCACCCTATAGGCCAGAGAAGAAGCCATCAGAGGATAGAGGCTAGAAAACATATATTGCCTAAGGTTTGAACACTTTTAGAGCCCTTTTTGGCATCCACGTGAGACACCTAGTAGACAACAAGTGAGGCCCTCACTAGTCACTAGTGGCTCAACAAGCGAGGCCCTCACTAGTCACTAGTGGCTCAACAAGCGAGGCAATGTCAAACTTCTAGAATCGAGGATTTATGAGCTGATAGGCGAGGGATGAGTTGGATCTTCATGGAAAAGGCCTAGGAACTCACATTATCTGAGTCTTTAGTGGCCTCTATAAAATCTAGAAGCCTCTCCCAAGCCTCCTCTAAGATCTATATAACAAAGGTAAGCCTTGGGCAAGAGGGAGAATTGAGGGTATTGTTATGTTGTCCAACTGCAAAGGTATCCATCATCACAACTAGAAGTTAGTGAATCCTAGCCTGACCAAAGAGTTGCAAGGAGAGGCAAGGAGCAAGGAGGTTAAAGGAGCTTGCATCAACATTTGAGGTATGTATGTCATGATGTAATGTCCTTATGATTAATAATAGATCAATGGTTTTTCCTCCATTTTATTTGTGTTTTATCATGAATGATTTGGATCCGAATATATAATTGGTTAATCAAGGTAGATCTAAATCATTAGTGATTATTCTTAACACTAGAGAAAGGAAAAAGGTTGGTAGTGTTTTTTACTTGTGTGCAGGAAGCAGATGATAGGAGATGGAGATGGAGATGCAGATCTACACTAGCCAGGACACTCAAGGACATACCTTAGACAAAAAGGTATGTTGATATACTCCCTTTTAGTGTAGAGAATTGTTTCCCTTCTAGATATAGGAGATCCATAAGAAATCTAGCCCCTTTCTGTATTTGATTGCCAGGCTAATCCTAGGGAGATCTTGTTGATTATTTAGCGAGATCCCTGTGAGAAATATTCCCATAACATGTAGGGTAGAAAAGTTGGAGATCTAGGCACATTCAAGGTGATCAAAGTTGACTATGTCTTCCTTATTCTAAGGGATTTAATTATACATTGGATTATATATAGATGATCATATGGATTGATTTATGAAACAATTTTTATGTGTTATTATGTATAGTGAGCTATATTCACTTATGCTTTAGTGCTATAACATTGTCTTTAAACATTGCCTCTTCTTGGAATTTATTGTTCTTGACTTCTACAATTCCTTGGTTCTCCAACACCAACAATGCTTTCTTCCCCACTAATCACCACTAGCTATGTGAACCAAAATACTTTTGTGCTACATATACAACTATCAAGATATCAATATGATTAAAAGATCACACGTTTCTGTTTTGATTCATGTAATCTACCCAATTTGATATTGGCATGGTTAATGAACCATTTACACCAGCCTAAGTTTGTCCTCCTAGTGCCCCACACTTGGTGGTGAGACTATAAATGAGGTAATTCCACTACATTCACTCACTATAAGTTGACCATGAGATACAAGTAGCTTTGTTCCAACTCATGCCCTAAAGCTCATCATAGTAAGATTTGGCATTTGTGGTCAAAGCAAAGGACTTAGTTATTTTTTCTTAGCAGTAAATGGAAACTTGTTATTGAACATAAAAGGTTTTTTTCCCTTGTAGCTTAGTGATGGGGGGTCTCCCTATTGATAGAAGGTTAGCATAACTAGCAGTCCATAACATGTGTTTCCCACAATGTGTACAAGATAAAACCTTGAAACACCTCTTATAGTTCTGTCCACTTACTAGGAAGTTATGGGCCTAGGTTAAGTCTATTTGTCAACAATTTTTACCTACCTCCCTCCCCAATGGATTACCTTATAAGGCGATTTTCTAACCTAGGCCATAGAATTTCAGGTCACTTGGATGGTTGTCAAAGTTCAAGTGCTCTTGTGGATATGGAAGCAACAACATAATACATTGTTTAATGATGTTGGGGCATCTCAATAAATTTCACGATACGATGCAACTTCAATATGTGCCAATATGATTATGTAGGTTGAAATACAATCTTGAAAGGTGTTGTTGGAAATGGAACACATGTAATGGCTTCTAGACTACTGGTTCCCAAGTTTTATCATTCATCACATAGATTGTAATTAAATGAACACAGTGTTTTGGTGGCATCGTAGAAGCAACCAAGGTGTCTAGGTGGGTATACATATAACTTAGAGAGAATATTTAGAATAAATATTAAGATGCCTATGTCTCTCCTTAGCTTGCATAGTGACACTGAAATTTATTTGAAGTGCCATCAAAAGAAACATATTTTACAAATACCTAGAGCATTTTGTGGCTTTGAACACATTTGTGTATTATGCCTTTAACATATTATGACATTGTATGTCTAATGTTCTTATGCCACGAGGGAAAGGTTTTTGAATACTTGAATGTAGTTCAATACATTTTAACCCAAAGTTTTAGGAGATATTGATAATTTTTTCAAGATCATAGCACTTTTATCGTGAGTTTTGAACATGTTTAAACTCCGAGGTCTTCTTTGGCCTCACCTCGAGGCCATTTCGATCGGGATCATGATCCAGGTGGATATCGGTGCCACCCACCTTTTCCAACTGGCTCAAAACAAATTTCTAGCAATTTTGGTAATTTACTATTTTTAGCAGTTTTTAACTTCCGGGGCCATTTTGAGGGCCTAAATGAATCTTTTCCAAGATCGAGTTTCTCAATCATAGTCGAAGGCCTTGATTGAGCCTCCAAAATGAATCTCCTCGACGATACCTTTCCAACGAGCTATCGTGCGCCCCAAACAAAGATCGTATGCCAAAGTTACGCCCTCGGGAAGTTGATACACCAAACTACCCAAAATGGGGTCCACAAAATTGTTGGCTTTTCATCTTCCAGGGTTAGGGTTTTGGATTTTCTTTATGATAAAAAAAAGGCCTTTGGAGCCTCATTGTAAAAATCATCTTCTCACGGATGTGAGTAGCCATCACATATCTTCTCAAAGATAAGTTGCCACCATTCTAACGAGTCTTTCACTCTGTATTTTACAGTCTTTGTACATTTTTGCTCATTTATAGAAAATTCTGTATTACTGTATATCTGTGTTTATGGTTGCATCTCTGATACATTTTTGTTATAATGTTGGATATCCGAGATATCTCTGTACATTTCTTTATTATATCTCCACTCTCATTTCGTGTCGAAAATAATCTGGATCAGACCATCTTGTTGATATTTGTTCAGCGGGCCCATGCATAGATTATTCAGTGTGGTGATGGCTTATTCAATTGTCTCAACTGTCCCATGCAGATATTCTTCAGGTTAGCGGTGGTGACTCAGGTTTCAAGTTAATATTTGCAAAGGATCAACCATACTTTTACTGTTAATGAATTAATGTTATATATAATTTAGCATTATTTCATTAACATTTTATTTTATGGAGTTTAATCACTAAGATTGTATGGTCTTGCATCACCTTGTTTCCATTTTGATTTTATCCTAAGTTCAGGTTTGAGGTCTTATGTGGCCTCATAACGAGGTCATTTTGATCTGTGTTATCTGGTTGCTACTTGTCTAATAGTCCCAACAATTCCATGCATAGATTCTTCAGCGTGGCAAACTGGGGTACTCTAGACATTAGTAAAAAAACTATTACCATTTTCATATCCATCTCTTACTGCACTCTTATGTGTAGAAGACAAGGGTTTTGATCTTTGCAAATCCATCAAGCCATGGAAGGAATGGGGCTTTCGTGTGCGAAAGACAAGGGTTTTTTTCTCTACAAGTCCACCATGCCATGGCAAGAATGGGGTTTCATCATCAATATTATCAACAATGGGAATCTATCCCTTCAACGACTTCTATGCAAGCAAACTCACCTTACCCATGAAACAACCTCATGGAAGAGGTACATATCCTTGTTTTGTCGGGCACTTTTTATCATGCCCCTATTTTAAAGGCATGCTACTTATTTATTCAGTTAACGATTCCTCTTGTGTGTGTTTGTGGGCTAAATTCTTACATAATTTTTCCTTGGTTGTTGTATTTCTCTTTTTGGGTTTTTGTATTATTATTTTTTTCCTTTTAGAGCTTAAGACACAAGCATGTGAATATGCAATGGTGGATATGGTAACAATCCAAATGTAAAAAGCTATTTCAATTGGGTGCTAAGGTTTGTGGAAAGTCTAGGGATAGTGCATGCTATGGGTGCCCACAAATGGTCTTTTTTATTCAAATGCAAATGAAAATTGTTCAGAAACAAAAAAGAGAAAACAAGTTAATGCTACTGTATTTTATGTACCTATTAATTCTCTTTCAAAGTTACAATACATTACAAAGACAATATTAACAATACATTACCAACACTGAGCTACACATCAAAACATACCATAATATTAGTGGTATGCCCAATATTTCAATTGAAAAGGATTTGGAATATGTAAAGAGTTTTATGTTGTTTTTCATAATTTCATCAAATTTTTGAAAAACCTTATTTTATCATATGACATAGAAGTTTAGGATTAATCTTTTCAAATTTCTTTTACACTTCATTTAAGAATGTAGTTTGTTTTTTGCAATCACAAGAAAATAATAATAGATAAAAAAAAAATGGAAGTCTTGCTTAAGGATCACTTAAAATTATCTTTGATGTAAAACTCATTTGTATGGTTAAGAATAACACAAGATTCCAAAAAAATTGGTTGTAATAAAGTCAAGAAAGATGATGATAATAAATTCCAAAAAAATAATTATCATTTATGAGATTTATATAAAAAAAATGAATACAAGTTATAAAAGAAAACATAAGTATATAAAACAACGTGGACATTTCAATCAAACATAAAATTTGTAATACAAATAAATGCCATTTTTTATTCAATACACATTTACTATGTAAACACACCATCAGAGTATGAATATATTAATTGCTAATTTTTGAAAAGTATTTATGATTTGAATTTACCATCTCACTGCATTTGTAAATATTTTGAAAATATTTTGAGTTCATCCAATGTTCTGCGAGTATCATAGAGGTCATCTATAATAATCATCACTGTACCAAGTTGTGTGAAGGAAATCCAGCTCAGAGAAAACTCGGGCTCGAAAGTTCCTTGCTTCCAATCTCAACAGACTGTAATGCCATGGAAACTCCAATGCAAAGTTTTTTTTGTTTTGGATTCATATATAGACACGTGTTGTATTATCATCGTGGAAAGTATGTTATCATCTATTGTTGTCTCGAACACTATTTGGTTGGATCAACTATTGCTCCACATATAATTGGTTGGAAAAGAAAACAAAATTCACCAAGTTTTGGTATCGGTAAGGAAAAACAATACTTGTATGGCCCCATGAATGTTCGTAGTCTACTGAGAGAAAAACACTAAACTCCCAACATGTGAAGAAGACAATGTTTGTTCTTCACAATGACATGGTTTGTGAAAAAATGATTGAGATGACATGCAACAAAGGTTAGAAACCCATACATTTATGTCGTGGAAGACTTCGCTAATTTTGTCTCCTATGTTAGGTTTCTTCAAACCTATATCCACCATGAAGTAGTTCCCATCTAGGACTACCATCAAAGCCAAGGAGGAGGAGGAGCTTAGTTGGCGTCATATACCAAGCTATAATTGTCATAACAATGGTCTTAGCAAGAACAATTGGCATGCATGCATGAAGATGTCAAATAGAGTGGATTGACATGCTCACAATTCTCAAATAGATCTAAAAGACATAGTCACAAATAACCACCACATTGCTTCCTGTTGCTAGAGCCTTAATTGATTTCTTAATCAAGCATTAATAAATGGTGTTATCACATATAGTTGTCAAGGGCAGCAAATCGTCCAAGTGTGTGGTCTGCACAGGAAGCATCCAAGTGCAACATTCAAAAGCAGTCCATTTCGGGTTGAAATACAGGCAAGCAGACAGGTTCATGTTTCAACGACAGAGATCCCGTATATAGTTCAGATTAGTGGCTCTCGGATAGTCAGAGTTTAAAAGTCGCGTAAGGATTAACAACTAGCCAAGCGTCCCGAAGTAAATCTGAGCTATTGAAGGCCGAGGACACGCATCGACAAATATCACACTTTGGGAATTTGACACTTCGGAGAATTGCGCAAGCAAGAAGAAGAAAAAGACCCGAAGCCCGAACTCCCGAAGTGAATCTCGGCCGTCCAAATCAAGAGGCCACGCATCACCAGATCTCTCACTTCGGGAATTCGACAC
The DNA here is from genome assembly GCA_009831015.1 of Picea engelmannii. NCBI lineage: Eukaryota > Viridiplantae > Streptophyta > Pinopsida > Pinales > Pinaceae > Picea > Picea engelmannii. Next base: position 30,439 of record ML822045.1, on the reverse strand, counting down.
TTCGGAGAATTGCGCGAGCAAGCAGAAGAGAAAGGCCCAAAGCCCGAACTCCCGAAGTGAATCTCGACCGTCCAAATCGAGAGGCCACGCATCACTAGATCTCTCACTTTGGGAATTCGACACTTCGGAGGATTGCATGATCAAGTAGAAGAAAAGGGCCCAAATTCTGAACTCCCGAAGTGAATCTCGGCCATCCAAATCGAGAGGCCACACATCACCAGATCTCTCACTTTGAGAATTCGACACTTCGGAGGATTACGCGAGCAAGCAGAAGAAAAACTCTTGAAGTAGTTGAGAACTATTGATCTTTGCAGTAGGAAGCATGGTCCATCCAAGAGCGGCGCGTGGCAGCAAAAGTAGGGATTTCCTAGATCGCAGATCGACGACCACGCTTCATTGTGGGGACAAAACATGCTCGAACGATAAAATTCTTGAGCAGTCCCGCAATTAAAACCGTGGTATAGAGAAAGAGCTACGTGGCGAAAGGTGGTGAATTGCGGGCTCAAAAGCGATGTGGATCCAAATCGCCTTTGATGACCCCGCAATCATGTGCTTATATAACGTCAAATCCAAGAGCAACACGTGGTATCCCCATGGGCGTTAAGCCTCGTCCTAATCCCAAGGATTCAATTAATAAAAGAAGGGACTGTTGGTTGAAACCTCGACTCACTCAGTAATTCAAAAGCATGGAAGGAAGTTTTTCTTGTAGGCCCATACTGACCAGAGTTTCCTTCTGACAGAAGGAACATGACAAACAAGAGAAGATTGCCAGTCTGAGGTACCACAGAGGGTAGTTTTTCCTACAGACCCATACTAACCAGAGTTTCCTTATGACATAAGGAACATGACAGACAAGAGAAGACATACAGCACTAGAAAAGAGGTGCCCAAGCAGCAAGACATGTCTACTGTTTTGACTATAAATACATCGGATGAATGATATGTAATATGAGGGTTCAGAGGTTGGCGAGCCGAGAGAGCTTTAGGAACAGGGAACTATATTTTATAGTTTCTAAGCTCGAGGGGCATGGACTGTAAATAATATATCAAAGATTCCTTTGAGTTGTTTTATCAGATTGTCTTCTTAGTTTACATACTGCTCTTTTTCTTCTTTTCTAGATGTGGTATCTATGATCTATGAATTCTTGAGGCGGTAGAGGATTTGTTGTCATCTTGCCCATCTTTCATCATTTATCACTCAAACGCCTTTTGTTTTCTTCTTGTCTGGATGTAGTATCTTTGATCTATGGATTCATGAGGCGGTAGAGGATCTGCTATCATCTTGCCCATTTTTCATCGTTTATCTCTCAAACACTTTATGTTTTCTTCTTGTCTGGATGTAGCATCTATGATCTATGGATTCCTAAGGTGGTAGAGGATCTGTTGTCATCTTGTCCATGTTTCATTGTTTATCACTCAGACACATTATTTATTCCTTCTCCTCATCACCACATAAATCCTTTGTCGGATAGGCAGTTTAAATGCCTTCATTATGCACGATACTTATGACTCCATAGCCCAACGGTCCAGGACTGATCTACAACGACCTCTGTTATCTTTTCCTTTCTTTGAAATCTTGTTCTGACTTCGGAATTTTAACCCACTCAAAACAAATTTGATGTTACCAGGCTTATCCCCATTTGCAATCTGGGGTGACTCTTGGAGCGATAACATAAATGGCGTCATTGTCGGGGACAAAAGTGAAGATATCTTCCTTGGGAGAACGACAACTAAAAGATCCAGTTTTAGATGGTGAACTAAAGTTGGACACATTATTCCGACTGCTCATCTTTCACCATGGCTACTCCATTGTTTGAAAATCTATTGGCAACTCCATTGGTTTGAAATGGACAAGATTTTACCTCAGAGGTATGCTTTCTGCGATTTTTCAAAGATAGTTGGTTTCCTTAATCTAGTGCCTAGTAGAGATGAATGGGAAAGTAGCCTTCCTAAATTTCAAGGAGAAGAGTGGGAGGAACCAACTAAACACGTGTTGGATTTTCATGATTTTATTCATCAACTTCGTATCATGCACGCAGATGTTCAGATAAAGCTTTTCAGGTATCCATTAGAGGGGATTGCTCGTGATTGGTGTAGATCTCTCCCGGTTGTAAGTATCATCTCTTTGACAAACTTTCATGCATCTTTCAATTCCCTTTGTAAATAATATTTTCCAGCTAAACGTCTTTTTGAGGGATGTTGTAATGAGTTTTCTTTGCTCCATAAAGATTCTCCTAGTCATGAAAGCCCGATTTGTGACGAAGCATTTATTGTAGAAGAAAACGTTTACCATGAAGATCATGAGGTGTTGAATGATATTCATTATGATAGAAATAACATAGAAACGTTTGGCATCATATTATATGTATCTGTTGTTTTAAATGTTCATGAAGATTAACATCTCTCTTTTGAATATTCTGATGATGAAGAGCAAGTGTATTATGTAGTAGATATTTCTCTTGACTGCGAAGCTGAGATAGATGACAAGCTAGTTAAAAGAACTGGGGAAGATTTCTCTATGTTTTTTCCTAGCTTTTCAGTATTGAAGGCATATGTTGTTTGTTGCTCTTATGGAGAAAATGCAGAGGATATTCCTGTCCTTGAAGCATATTTTTTTGGCAGCCCTACTTATGATGAAGAAGTTGTTTCAAATGCTGACCAAAAACAACCAATGTTTGATGAATATCCCAGTGAAGGTGAAGAAGAGCAAATCTTTTTCATGGCTCCTTTGGAACCTTGTAGTATGGTTCTTGTGTATGATAATTATGAACCTGATCATTGGGAGGGCCATGAAGGAGAAAAGGAACGGCTAAATGTGCAACTCATCTCATGTCCAACACTGGTAAATGAGCAAATATCGCTTGGGATTAGCCAACCTGCATCAATCCTTTACCCACCTGTACATCCTGAGAACATCAAACAACATGATAGCAATGATGCAATGAAGGAGATCATTTCTTACTAGTTTAGTGTGTCTTATTATAGATTTTATGACCCTGTAGGGTTATATATGGATTTGAGTTCTCCAAAAGCATTCGAGCCTGCAAAATTATTCATCATATCATCATTTCGGGGTATTGTCAGTATTCCAAAACATGTTTTCATTCTGTTGTCATACTTCCCTTACCGTTTTGTGGATAATTTGTAGTGAAAGGAGGAATTATATTACCAAACAGTCTAGGTGGCTATTGTGGAAGTTTGCTTTCACCTAGCACATTGTAAAAAATCAGTCAGTCTAGGATTGTACATAAATAAGCTCCTTCTGGAGCACATGTGTCTGTTTTCTTTTTGTAAGTAGAATAATGTACATATCAACCTGGTTTCTTCAACAAAATGTATTTGAGCTCCACTCCACAACTCAACAGCTAAGGCACTGGAACTGTGCGTTCTTGGTAGCTCGGAAGGAGCATGCCATCCCTTGTGGAGCCAAATGTTATCACATATAGTTGTCAAGGGCAACAGGTCGTCCAAGTCCATGGTCTGCACATGAAGCGTCGAAGCGCAACATTCAAAAGTAGTCCATTTCGGGTTGAAATGCAGGAAAGCAGACATGTTCATGTTTCAATGATGGAGATCTTGTATACAGTTCAGATTAGCAGCTCTCAGACAGTCGGAGTTTAAAATTCGTGCAAGGATTAACGACAAGCTAAGCGTCCCAAAGTCCTGAAGTAAATCTGAGCCATTGAAGGCTTAGGACATGCGTCGACAAATCTCACACTTCAAGAATTCAACACTTCGGAGAATTGTGCAAGCAAGCAGAAGAAAAAGGCCTGAAGCCCGAACTCCCGAAGTGAATCTCGACCATCCAAATCGCGAAACCACGTGTCACCAGATCTCTCACTTCGGGAATTCAACACTTCGGAGAATTGCGCGAGCAAGCAAAAGAAAAAGGCCCGAAGCCCAAACTCTCGAAGTGAATCTTGACCATCCAAATCAAGAGGCCACGCGTCACCAGATCTCTCACTTCGGGAATTCAACACTTCGGAGAATTGCACGAGCAAGCAGAAGAAAAAGGCCCAAAGCCCAAACTCCCAAGTGAATCTTAGCCATCCAAATCAAGAGGCCACGCGTCACCATATCTCTCACTTCGAGGATTCGACACTTCGAAGGATTGTGCGAGCAAGCAGAAGAAAAAGGCCTGAAGCCCGAACTCCTGAAGTGAATCTCTGCCGTCCAAATTGAGAGGTCGAGCATCACTAGATCTCTCACTTCAGGAATTCAACACTTCAGAGGATTGCGCGAGAAAGCAAAAGAAAAACTCTCCTAGTAGTTGAGAACCTTTGATCTTTGCAACAGGAAGCAGGGTCCATCCAAGAGTAACATGTGGCAGCAAAAGCGAGGCTTTCCCAAATCGCAGATCGTGACCAGATTGGCGACCATGCATCATTGTAGGGACAGAACATGCTCGAACGATAAAATTCTTGAGCGGTCCCGTAATTGAAACCATGGTATAACGAAAGATATACGCGGCAGAAGGTGGTGAATTGCGGGCTCAAAAGTGGTTTGGATCCAAATCGCCTTTGATGGACTCACAATCACGTGCTTATATAATGTCAAATCCAAGAGCAACATGTGTTATCCCCTTGGGCGTTAAGCCTCGTCCTGATCCCGAGGATTCAGTTAATAAAAGAAGGGACTGGTGATTGAAACCTCGACTCACTCAGTAATTAGAAAGCATGGAGGGCAGTTTTTCTCGCAGGACCATACTGACTAGAGTTTCCTTTTGACGGAAGAAACATGACAAACAAGAGAAGACTGTAAGCCCGAGGTACCACAGAGGGGAGTTTTTCCTGCAGACCCATACTGACCAGAGTTTCCTTCTGACAGAAGGAACATGACAAACAAGAGAAGACATACAACACTGGAAAAGAGGCGCCCAAGAAGCAAGACATGTCTACTGTTTTGACTATAAATACATCAAATGAATGATATGTAATACGAGGTTTCAGAGGCTGGAGAGCCGAGAGAGATTTAGGAGCAGGGCACTATATTTTATAGTTTGTAAGCCTGAGGGCCATGGATTGTAAATATTATATTGAAGATTCCTTTGAGGTGTTTTATCAGACTGTCTTCTTAGTTTACATGTTGTTTTGTTTCTTCTTGTCTGGATGTGGTATCTATGATCTATGGATTCCTGAGGCGGTAGAGGATTTGTTGTCATCTTGCCCATCTTTCATCATTTATCACTCAGATGCTTGTTGTTTTCTTCTTGTCTCGATGTAGCATCTTTGATCTATGGATTCCTGAGGCGGTAGAGGATTCAGTGTCATCTTGCCCATTTTTCATCGTTTATCTCTCAGACACTTTTTGTTTTCTTCTTGTCTGGATGTAGCATCTATGATCTATGGATTCCTGAGGCGGTAGAGGATTTGTTGTCATCTTGCCCATGTTTCATCGTTTATCACTCAGACACATTCTGTCTTCCTTCTCCTCATCACCACATAAATCCTTTATCTGATAGGCAGTTTAAATGCCTTCATTATGCACGATACTTATGATTCCATAACCCAATGGTCCAGGATTGATCTACAATGACCTCTGTTATCTTTTCCTTTCTTTGCAGTCTTGTTCTGACTCCCGACTTTTAACCCACTCAAACCAAATTTGATGTTACTAGGCTTGTCCCCATTTGCAGTCTGGGGGTGACTCTTTGAGCGATAACAAATGGGGCCCACTTCAATCGCCTCCGTCCATATGTGGCATGGAGCTTGACATTCTCCTCCATGAAAGGTACAAAGATCAATCCTTGATTCCACACTTTTCTCTCCACTTCCAAAGATTA